>JARFOD010068664.1:0-22592 GCA_031763545.1 Mopalia muscosa
TCCCCGCCCCCCGGGGGAATATCCTTGGGAGCCGCCACGGACTCATAGAGGAAGTATGCCCCCCCCTGCTGCTGATGTTAGTCTATGCACATGTTTGCAATATTTCTGTGGGCAGAGTGAAATATTTTCCACTTTTATTCAAATATTGCAAATGCACTCCAAAATGCAGCATCTGAGACTACAATCAACAGAAAACACTTACAAACAGAATTAACAACTCAGTCGGTGCCGGAAATAACCTACGGGAAAGAAACATTTGAGAAAACTCACAAACCGTGTCTGTACTGGAACATAAATAGGAGGTTCTAGACAAAATATCTGTGTACAAATCCATAATCAGAAGTACATTTTGTTTCCAGAGCATAAATCGAAAAATATAAGGCTTATCTTTGGGAAACTTGGTAGGCACATTCACATGCAATTGTAGTTATGCCTTTTCCGGCGTCCGACCGGATGGTTCCAATCTTTTTCCGGAGCAGTACTCGAAAACCATAAGGCTTATTTTTGTGAAACTGCATGGTAGATAGATTCACCATCAAATGTAGTTGTTCCTTTTTAGAAAATATATTCGTTCACTCTTGATTGTATCATTAAAGCTGTTTTGACAAGGATAATATATGTTTTTTTTAACATTTTAGTTTATTTATTCAGGCCGTAGGCATACTGCTCATAGGTACAGAAATCATAATTACATTAATATACATGCGGAGAGAGGTAATAAAAGACCATTACTTCCCAATGGCTAATGCTACCTTCAGATATTTACCAAGATTTAAGAGAGTTACAATATTGTTCGTTGATAGAAGCAGTATCATTTTGTAAGTTGATGGATTTCTCCTGTAGTATTTCTTAATTAACTTTCATCTAGAATTAAGATAGACAGGACAGATAAGTATAAAACGGTATTCGTCCTCAATATCATAACAATTACATTGGGTACACAAGCGTCTGTTTCTAGTTACGATACCGACCATCCTGTATAGCTAATGGATGAGCAGAGATACGGAACATAGCAATGTAGCTATGATACTTAATCAGTATAGACTGACATAAATAAAATTGAAGAGAGAAATTATCAGAAAGATGGCGATAAATTTTAAGATGTCCTCCATCATAAACCTAGCCACCTGTATGAAATTGTCCATTAAAACTTTTTTGCATAATTTTGAAATTGTTCAAATCTGGTATAGACTGCTGATACCAGTAAGGACCAGTTTTAAACAACTGACCCTTTATGTAATTCATCGTCCCGCTTATTAACTGTATATTAATGGATGCTTCATATAATATGGCTTGGGCGTTTGAAATACTGATGTAGGGTTTGCCAGCGATATGTTTCTTGACATGTCATCCTATCCTTTAATGAAATCTCACGTATTCCCGTTAACTCGCTATAGGAATTCATGTGAAATGACATTCTGTATGTAACGTTCATACATGTATATATGGACAAAGTGTCTTTCATAAACCTGTAAATAAAACGAATATATTAAAGACTGGCAAATCGGGTATTCGATCTAATTAAATCAGATCTCAAAACGCTCCCCGTGTTTTGTTTGTCGCTATATTGAGATCTAACGCAGTATAGAAATTTACATACATGAAAAAGAATGTTACGCTTTGCTTTGTTGTTGTCTCGCTACAGTGGATCATTTCCTGATCAACTGTCTCGACTTGTCCCAGCTGTGGCTATACACGTGTACAGCATGTGGGATATATTCCTATCGTTTTTGCATTGGTCTTGAAAGTCTTCACAAGACGATATATATGAGCATAAATAAAGGTTGGATACGGTCCCTTACTGTAGGGAGAACTTATTTCTCAGTTTCTCAGTGGAACTCTTTACATATAAGTGAAATTCTTTTCTACACATGTGAAATAGTAAGATTTTGGTGTTTGATTTTACTTATATATGTGAAAAAGAATTTCACATATGTTGAAAAAAATTATACATATGTAAAATAAATGTGTATTTTTCATATGTAAAATTGTTTTTCACATAAGCAAAAATCTGTTCAGCATAAATTAAAAAGAATTCCACATATGTGGAAAAGGGTTGTACATCAGTAAAATAAAAGCAAACCTAACTGGACATATATATATAGAATGAAGGTAGAAGTGATAAAACGGTTTATCATACCTAGGTTGGTCATATTGGAATATATATATATTATAAATATATTATCTATATATATATATGCTAAAGCTATCTAGTAAAAATCAGTGGATACGAGGCTGGAAGAGTTTTAATCCAATAAGCTTCCTTTTTTCCACACGTTTTTATTTGGTTTCCTTGTCAAAGTGAAACGTGGTGTTTGTTTCTATGGTGTATTCCGCTTTCACCTACATTCCACTTTTGCCTACAGATTTTTAGGCAAAAGTTTGTAGGCGAAAGTGGAATATCGGAGTAAGGAGATAAGGCGATTAAAAGGGATTAAGCTTCAACGGTGCCAGTGTCCCGCTAACTCTCCAAAATAAGAAAATAATGTTTTGTAAGATTGTAAGTTTGATTTTAATGCATTAAAGCGTAATGAAACATGGTTATACAGTTATTTATTTACAATTCCAGTGAATATGATGCCGAATCTGCGTATTCTATCACTGTCTTCCGTCCATCTTTAAGCTGCTCTTTCGAGATGGATAACCTGTGATCGACGTTCCTGTATTTTCGGCGTTGTAGCATTGTTATTTTGTTGGCGGCCCAGTCAGCCTGTCATCTACAGTGCACGCTCCGGCAGAACAACCTTTGACAGCACATTTCCACCAGGACTTCTCTGTAGTCTTGTGGTTAATACGGTAGGAATAACCGTTGATTGCCAGCTTTCGACCTCCTCATGAAGTTGGAATAAATTCCACTCTAGTCATTACTGATGCCACGTTTCTTCTGCTATTGTTGGATGAGAAATGACAGTGACAAAAACAGTACTGTTATATAGTCATGAATGTGAGCTGTTTTCAGTTGCTATCGTTGCCACGTGAAATGTGATCATACAATGAGAGATAGCCAGCGCCACACGACATAAGCGGATTAACATGAGACAAAGACCCCTGCTCGCGCGATGCTAATCCCATGAGCTGTTCTACTCGTAGTCGTTAGTCCACATAGGCCAAAGTGGAATGTAGGCGAAAGTGGAATAAACCGAATTTAATGTGTGGCTACAAAATAGAGCTTTATTAAAATAGGATTACCACCTGGTGGTAGATCAAATGTAGACTGGATTAAAACCCAATCTATGAAAGCTTATATTAGATTCCTACAGACTCGGTTCATCGTAAAGGCTTAACATTTACGGACTTTGAAAAAGGGCAATAGAGGCTAAAAATCGACCATAATTTTTTAAAACTGTTTTCCAATTTTCGTTCTATTTTCTACGGTTTGGTCGACCAAACAGTCCACTGAAATCATTCGGAGAAAAACATTTAAAAAAAAAATAAAAATAAAATTAAAAAAATAAAACAGACACTCACTTTTAGTTCAAGGGCTATTCTGTATTTAATGAGCTAATTCATTTGGCGTGACAGAACTTGCATTCCGTCTCATAATGGAGTTAGAACAAAAGGTTTTCCTCAATATCAACACTGGGATCAAACATTATCTTAAAACCTTATATAAGTCTTTATATCAGTGTATATATTTGTTTAAATTTCATTTAAAAAAAATAAAAGTGGCATTCAGACATAGAAATAATTCATTATATGATTGAAATAAATACAGGGTTTGAATGGCTTAAGGAAAAGAAATGGCCAGTTCAAAATAAAACATCGCATTATAATTCCATTCAATCAGACAAGCCAATACCAAAGATTAAACATGCCCTGGTAAAACAATAAACTCTAAGCCTGTTATAATAATTAACGGTATGCGTGTATTACGTGACACGTAGTTAAAACATGATGAATGTGCTAAGAGGTTTATTATAACCTTGAGATATGATAGTCCTGTGATTTATTCCCCCAATACGCCAGCGAGAGAAATGACACCATTCACTAGAACACGAGCCTTTATGTCCCTGACTGAAGAGAACTACTAATGTACATATATATACATTAATCACCTAGAATGGATATAATCATACGGTTTGTTCCTTTATGGTTTGTTTAGCTGCCAACCAGATTAATCCGGCTCTTCTCTCGATTGGATCAAGACTATGGTCAAACATTATCTTAAAACCTTATATTAGTCTTTATACCAGTGTGAAAATAAATGGAATTCAGACAAAGAAATGTTTGGAATCGTTGGAGTTTTAATGCTGATAAATCGTTGGTTAAAAAAAACAAAAACAATGTAAAAAAACAAAACAAAACAGACACTTGCTTTTAGTTCAAGGGCTATTCTATATTTAATGAGCTAATTTATTTGCCGTTACAGAATTAACATTCCGCCTCATAGTAGGGTGAGAACAAAATGTTTTCCTCAATATCAACACTGGGATCAAACATTATCTTAAAACCTTCTAAATGTCTTTATACCGGTGTATTTATTTTTTAAATTTTATTAAAAAAAATAAAAGTGGCATTCAGACATAGAAATAATTAATTACATGGTTGGACTAAATACAGAGTTTGAATGCTGATAAATCGTTGGTAAACGGAAAAGAAATGACCATTTCAAAATACAACATCGCGTTGTAATTCCATTCAATCAGACAAGCCAATACCAAAGATTAAACATGCCCTGGTAAAACAAACTGTATGCAGGTATTACGTGACACATAGTTAAAACATTATCAATGTGCTAAGAGGTTTTTTTTATAACCCTGAGATATGATAGTACTGTGATTTATTCCCCCAATACGCCAGCGAGAGAAATGACACCATTCACTAGAACACGAGCCTTTATGTCTCTGACGGAAGAAAACTACTAATGTACATCTATATACATTAATGACCTAGAATGGATATAATCATACGGTTTGTTACTTTATGGTTTGTTTAGCGGCCAACCAGATTAATCCGGCGCTTCTCTCGATTGGATCGAAGACCAACAGACTACAGCATTTGCTTGTCGGGAAGCTGTGCCGAGGAACCAATTTGGACAATGTCGATGGTGTCTCAGCTGGTAAATAAATAGTATTAGGGAAAGAGACCAATATACATTGTCTATAGTTGCAAGTATTAGCTGGACTTAATCATCAGCCGCCAGTTCGCCAGACCATGCTAACACCTACACTAGCTTAATGGTTAACACCCCAGATTATTTCTATGTGGTTCACTACATTTCACCCGCCGTTGTATATTTTATACTTAGTACATAGGGAACAACAGCACAAGCAATGGACTATATTACTTTTGGATTAATAGCACTTTGAAGATGGCACAAACTAAATCAATATGCATATACGTATATTGAGTTGTCTGCTATACGATTAATGTCCACTGGTAGGACCCCATTCGGGCAATTTCGCTTTCTGACACCTCTTTAATGCACACTCAATAAATGGGGATCAATCTTCCATGTCAGATAACATGTTAAAGTATATATCAGGGAGGACGGTAAACCAAGCCTAATCCAAACTGGCAAACTCTTAAACTAGTCCTTGGCATAACGCTAACATTAGCAATACAATGTTGCAGGTCACACATATAATTTTCGGTGGCCTCCAAGTCTTGAGTGATTTCTAGGTAGTTATATCACCTTGTCGCGGCTGTCGTTACTGCCGAATACCACTATATAGCCTACAACATAGTTCTCGTTTCTGGACCAAGCGGTCTATACCAAATGAGGTAATACGTTGATGGTTTTAATCAAATTCTGACAAACCAATTAAAATATAACCTCATCGTAAAACTCCAATAAAATATATATAAAAAACTTTTTCTTAATATATACATCAAGGAACTGTGTAGTTGTTATTCATGCCTGCAACATATCTCCCAATAGCTGTCTCATGAACACGCATTTACAGTCTCGCGCGCGTTCATAATGTCGATACTATACGCATATGCCAAAACAGCACTGATGCTTGCCCGTAGTCTATACAGTGAATCCCAGTTCATAGATTTACATGAAAATGGATTTATGATTCGGCTATCTATCCATTAATTTTCGAATGATCATCGTGTAAATATAGTAATTGGAGTAAACTACATGACAGAAATCCACGCATTTGTCGTGCTCGGGAAACTAGGTATCTGTGTCTTGACTGTGAACTATGGCTGCTGTCCAATAATTGTGGCAACCAAGACGTCGATCGTCCTTGGTAGACCTGGCCTTACCGATGATCAACACATATATTGAATAATAGTAATTATTATATTTAATACAGAAGAGTCAGCACTCTGCTTGAATTAATGAACGCGATAGGTTATATACTTGTTGTTGAGTTTAAACACCCACTAAGATATTTCCGTTCTCTGTATTAATCTAATACAAGGTTATATTGATTGAAGCAAACAAGTTTCCTGACGACCGAAGCCGTCACTAAAACTCTTTCTGTTTCCTCCTTGTAAATCTGTCTCCATGTACAGAGAGATAGGAAAATTGATGGAGCGGTGTATCTTCGCTCTCGTGGTTTAATGGAGTTTTATCTAGAAGCTTTCTATTAAAGTGGACTGTCCAAACCAAATCACATTTATTTGCTTCTCTGTGCTTCACGAAAGTGCCATAAAACTGATGTTAACAGCTTCACACGAATTAATGTTAGAAAAGTCATTTGTTTATTAAGCTCACCAAATAAACCATAGGCGGAGTCCATGACATTATCATCAAAGCCGTCACAATGACCCTTAGTTTCTAACTAAATTGACACGATATTGGCCTACTTCGGTTTTTGTTTATTTTTTATGTGAAGTCCGCGCGAAATTTATACAACATTAAACTGTTATTCTGCTTTTAAATTGTGGTTTCACTCTTTTGTTAATGTAGTTGCAGTCTCTTTCTCATTAAAATTTGTGTTGTTTTTTATGCTTAATTAAATACATGACCCAACTGTGTGATATATGAGGCCATATATCCGTTTAAATACAATTATTCAACGTTATAGCACAGGTGCAATTTCTAGTTGACATCTAACACACCATAGAAAAGCTCTTCTTCACTATAATGTATAACCATATATTTGATTGTATGTCTGGGCAATTGTAGGCTCCCAATCAGATGGAATGTTAGAAGATTGATTAAGCGTAACTGTAACAGGGGGAGTTAACTCAAACCTTGGTAAATGTATTCACCAGGAGTGCTCCGTCCGCCAAGGGAATATATGTTGGCAACCTAAAATGATATTTCTTAAGGCAGCCTACTTAGACTTCGAACGATTCCTCTTCATCGATACTTACTGCGTACTTCTCCACTCAGCGTTATAGTTTTTGCTTTATCAACAAACTTTAGCGCTCAGTTGTTTTGTGGACTAGCACGGAATTGATAAAACCCCATGCTTTGAACGTCTAAAACACGTAGGTTACTAGTTTTGAACATCTCGGCTGTCAACGTTATCGGTCAACATTTTATATTGGTAAACTTTTACCTCCATTTCATCATCTGCATATGGATGTAATCCAATACTCACGGTAAATGTTATTCGATTTTACAGTCTAGATCCCTAAGTGACAACAGCACATGCATTTACAGTCTCGCGCGTGTTTATAATGCATATAATAAATTCTATAATGCATATATAGCAGGCACGGTTCATCGACCATTGTCTTTGCATTGATATACCCGCCCTCAATTTTCCGTGATGGATGGCAGCGATGTGATATTTTGTTTGTGGCCAGATTCAATACTAGCAAAATGTAACTAATGCCATATGTCATGCGGCAAGTGTTATATAACAAACTTTTACAAAGAGTCCAAAACCCTAAGTACGTCGTAAATCCACTATGAAACAAATAATACATATTTGCATTGCAGCAGTTCTTGATTATGTCGCATTCAAGGGCTTGAAACCTTAGTGATCGCACTATGCATCTTTTTAACACAAATATTGTGATAACACTGTTATTGCGTTGATGTCACCGTGGTATTATGGATTGCATTTTTACATAATTGCTGCCAGACAAAATGTATTCAGATCAAAACTGCGTAGAATACCCTAAACATATATGTGTTTTTGGTTTATGTGTCTATAATCAGTTAGCGGCCAGAAGGAATCAACAAAATTCTTAACAAATACAGATGAAATATGTTTATTTAAGTGTTTTGACAAAAATATACAGGTTTGGACACAGGCAATTTAAGCATGTGTTTGGACGTTTTCATGAATAACTTGAACATAATATCTTTCACATAATACACAAGTAATGTAATTCCAAAAAACGATAACTTCATTTTGACTTAATATTTCAGCATTTATTAAGCCATCATCAGAATATGATATCTTTAGATGTGACTTTATCAAATCATATGATTTTACCTACCTATTTTACCTATATGTAGTTCACAATTATCGCTCATATATATTTTGAATAAATGAATGGAGACAAGATTGCTTGCCTGCAGCGGGATTTGAACCCTGGACCTTTGGGTTACAGAGTGAATGAACCCCAGAGGCGCACGGCAGAATGAGTCACGAATTCCAAGTGGCGTGTTTAAGAGCTGGTGCCTCATCTTGCTAACATATTCCCCCCCAACCATGCATCGAATACCAATCCTCAATTTTTTTTGCAAACCAATTGCGACTATGTTTTTAAAAGATTCTATAATATGAGAAGATGAACTATAGGAGAAATGTTAACACAATTATATATGCATTTTTATAATAGAAGTTTCAACAATAGTGATTATTTTAATATAGAATATTTCATTATTGCTGAATATTTTAATATGGAATATTTCGTTATAGGCAAATCAGTGGACATAAAAATATAGCAATCATTTTAGCTTTTGTACAAGTTCATTTAAATGTTGGAGCCTCCGAAGAAATCTAACATACTGTAACCAAAGCTATACGTAAATGGAACAAGCGATCTCTTCAACATAATCTTAAAATATTTATCTTAAACGAGTAAACAAATAAATATATAGTGACATGTATGAGATGTGTAAGCATCATTGTCCGCCTTTACTGTATAGGAACCTTCTCAAGTCAGTTAGTGTTTGTACAATGCTCAAGAGTGTCTATTCGCTTCCCTGTGGAGGAATGGGCATTTTCCGTGCTGTCCATTTGTAAATATATATTTAGATGAACTATAGAAAAATGTATTCATGACCCTTTTGTAATAACACACATTTTGATTATATTTCAAAAGTTCCATTATCGTCGCCTTTCTTTCAAGTACAAGGAGTATTTCTTATTGATTGCCAGACGGTCTCTTCCAGTACATTAGATTCCCCGTGAGATTTTCTATTAACCAGCCACAGGCAATTTGATTGATTCCTGAGTTGGGTCGTCCAAGCAGTGCCTCAAGATGAACTCAATGATGCCCGAGTGGGGCGAGAACTATGCCCAGACTCTTTTGTCATAAAACAATTGACCAAGTTGGAAAAGGCAGACAATCCAGAAAATATTAACTGCGGAGATTTGTAGTTTTGCTTTCCTTACAATATATGATTACTCTGTAGTCTGTTGTACATTCCCCTTTTTTAATCAAGAATATGATAACCAACGCCATTCAAAATCCCTCGAATGTATTGAGCCTCGATCGTCAAAAGATGGTCGCCGTGTAGGGATATACAGTTTGTTCTTCAGGACACATTGAAAACAATGGCCGCGTCGTAGTTTTTTGTTTTTTGGTCGTGAAGGGGGGAATCGAAATTGATTCCTACTTTTAAAATTGAATATTTTCTTCTGGAAATCAGGATCATGAACATTTCCAAAATGAATATTTTATTCAATCTACGGCAGTTAAGCGGCCAGTGGATTTTGCTGTATACAGCAGAATCAAACAATTTCAGTCAATATCAATGGTCATTTGTCTTGCCCCTTTACGGTATTTGAAAAAATCAGTATTTGCGAGACATTAAACGTTTTCGAAATCCACTTTAAGCCCCTAGTGTAAGGATTGCGACAATTCTTGCAAAACCATAACCAAAGACGAGTTTCGTTATGCGAAATGATTCACTTTTACAAAGTGATTATATCACAGTTCTTGCACAGCTGTGCATAAACATATGTGTGAATGACGAAAGCATATCTCACACTCAAACTGTTCGGCGACAGTTTATCCCAATAATATGGTCAATGCTATAAAGCATACCAAGTCATGATTCTGCCGCCTTTTAATGCGTTCCATACCACACAAAGTGTCTTTTGCACTAGTTGTGTATAGCTTCAGCCCTCATTGTTTGGATGATGTTGAGAGCAGATTGATTGATTATTTGATTAATTCATTGTTTGATCGATTGGTGTTTTACGTCGTACTTAAGGGAATTTCACTTATATGACAGCGGTGTATTTCAACAATAATTGACACAAGCTTCGTCGTCGGGGGCTCTGCACGGGGTATTCTGAAGGTAACACTTGGTCGAATAACTCCTTTCTCATCCATACAGAATTACTTAAGGCTTCCCCGGATGGGATCTCGAACATGTCTTCCAAACATCGCTTTGTTTTCATGACTTCTCGGTGTATACGATCCGGTTTCAAGTCAAGACAACGTGTGTTCACTCGAAGATATTCGTCGCGGATCGACTTCCGAATGTCGGGTAAGAGGGTGGCGTAGGCTTTTTGCATGGCCGCTTTGACCGACTCATCGACTGCTTCTTCGATAATTTTGTCTTTAAAACTGTCGAGAACGCCGTTGACTTTGTCATCCCAGGCCTCAGTGGACGGGGCATCAGCATCGCCTTCATCTCCGTCGCTTTCGACATCACTGCTCTCGTTCGAATGTGCCAATAATGACAGGTTGTCATTGTCCGACGGAAGGTCTTCTTCCTCGTCTGCTTCAACGATTTCATCATCTAAAACACTATCATGGTCGTTTTCTTCTTTGCTTTTTTCCGGATGCTTGATTAATTTATGACGCATCCTATCGTAATTTTTAGAAAAATGACGCTCACAAATATCACACACAAAAGACATCCTTTTTGTTCGGCTGAGGGCCTTGCAGCACATGGGCTGGTTAAATGCTCAAAACTGTTTACCTATGTATCTCCGCGGTAAGCATGACGCCGCCGACCCAAAACACCCATTCTCTGTACTAGTATAAAGACTTGCGTCCCCTTTCCTAAAGGAACGGAGTCCACAGCCCCACGATCATCACGGTCAGCCTGTGACGTCACAACATGTGTCTCACATGGTCCCGCGCCCGGAATGGGGATTCCCCGTCTGGGATTCCCGCGTCTCTTGTATGAAGCTGCTGTCCCAGCACCTTACTACTAAAAAACGTACCGCCCCGACGGATCATAGACTAAAGAACCAAAACATAGTCATTGACTTGTACACCACACAACCGCCAATATTCCTACAAACGCAGACGACAGACGGGTCATGCACTCCGGTGACCCCTCACGACGCCATCTTGCTCAACCCAGTCTCGACACGTCGAAGGCGCTGCTCTCCCAGCTCCTTACTACTCAATAACATTGAACCCTTACTTAACATGTACTATGGTGCTGCACCTTAGCACCTTATCACATATTAACGCTGCCTGTAACGTTAACATGTAGTAAACCATTACTACATAAATACGTGAGCGGAGCCAAAATGGCACCTCACACGTATTTATGTAATAACAAATACGGCCCGAGTTGCCGTTTTTATACTACTCCCGCTTGGTCATAAACAATTTTGAAAGTAGTGATATTCGCTAAAACTGCGTCGATTGTGTGGTCGTAACCAGACAAATTACAGATGTCTTAATACACTGTGACTATTCTATGATGTCACGGCTGTAGATCAATCCAATTCCCCATTACAAAGTGACGCCAATCAAACAAATTATAAAGATTCTAACAAGTTTAATAAATCTTGAAATTTAAATAAAAAAATGCTGAATTTTATGTTGACCTACATAACACATTTTCAAATGTTTATGCTCCTGGATGAACCCCTCTCGTGACTTCCTGGTAAGACAGAAATGGCGCTGGTCTTTTCCAAAGTTATTCAGCTAATTTTTCAGCGATTGGTACAGTCGCCGCAATCTGGCACTTATATTCGCTAGTGTGACCCCTGCATAAGGGATTATCGAGGTACTTACCGAATATATCTCCTTTGGTATAATCTGGTACTTGATCTGTTGACTCTACTTGAAGTCGATCGAAGTAAAGTTTAATGATTATCTGATTTTGTCTGCCAAAAAAATCCAAGAAATTATGTGTACTAAATTAACATTTACATATGCTAAACTAATACCATTTCGTGTGTTGTATTGTTGAAAATATTTCGCTGCTTGATTGTGATTTTTGCTCTACTCAAAATTATCTCACAAAGATGTAAACCAATGATCTCAGGAGACGACCCTTTTGATTATTGGTTGTATACGATGACAAGAACGGATAAGCAGAATATACATCACAACATATCAGGTAGGGGTACCATGGAGGTCCACTCAAGCAGCTCTGATACAGATAGCTAGAGGTAGGCCTAACATGGGTGTCCAGTCAGGCAGCTCCTCCCCAGAGAGCTAGATAGTCCACTTTATCAGCTCTGACCCCCTAGAGCTAGACGTTACCATGGGGTTCGAAAGAAGATCCGACCCTGAGAGCTAGACGTTACCATGGGGATCGACTCAAACAGATCCGAGCCTGAGAGCTACATGTAGATGGTATCATGGAAGTTCACTGAAGCAGCTCCGACCCTGAGAGATAAACGTTATATCCAACCTGGCCTCGGAGCTGCTTATAGATGGTACCATGGTGGGCCACTCAAGAAGCTCCACTCGGATAGTTAGGCAAACCATGGTGATCCGCTCCAGCTGCTCCCACCCTGAAAGCTAGGGTACCAGGCCGAAAGCTAGATGGTACCATAAATGTCCACTAAAACATCTCCGATGCCGAAAGCTAGGGGGTACCAAGGGGAGCCAATAAAGCAGCTCCTACCCCGAAAGCTAGACGGTACCTTGGATATCCACTCAAGTAGCAAACCCAAGAGCTAGGTGTTATCATGGGGGTCCACTCAAGCAGACCCGACACCGAAAGCTGGGAGTATGATATAGGTCCATTCAAGCAGATCCGACCCCGGAAGCTAGCTGTTGACATAGAGGTTCACTCACCTGCTCCTATCCCGAAAGCTAGATTGTATGCGAAATAAAGTTGTTTTAGTCGCAGGAAAGACTGTATGTCTCTCCCTCTGAACATCGTTTACAGAAGAGTTACATAGGTGATTGTTGTTATACCGTTTTTACTCTTGTGGTAGGGTGTTTTTTTTTATACATAATAATGTTTTCATATACATACGAATGGTTCATGGTAGATTGAATAGTCGAAGGATTCATCAACTTTTTTTAAATTTGACTAGGTTTGGCCAGGGCCAATAGGATTTGAAATTCCATACGCACATATCTGTATGCTGTACAACATAATAGAACATGGCTGAGCTGAACATTAGGCACACATTCGATTCTGTTTGGGTGTAATTTAATATCTACGTTTCTCATTGTTTAATCCTTGTAGCCCTGTACGACAGCGAGTCAATATTGTAAAGTTCTTCCACATTACACGAGGATGGAAATATATATAGTAAGCTAGTACAAAATAAGAAATTACAAAACGAATGAATGGAAGGACGAATGACGAGGTGCCGCCAGATGTACAAAAGCTGGCCAGCATGACAGACGGGTTTTATCCCTATCTCTTAGCTCTGAGAGACTCGGGACAAGAATGTTGATGGTTGGTCCTAATCCCATCCACTGTTCATTGTGAAAGTTAATATCGTGTATAGAAAACATAACGAAACATTCGATTTATTTATTAGCAGACGGGTTTTTGTGAGCTTAACATTTTTAAAAGAGTGCCCATGGCCTGATATATCTACGAGTTATGTTCTTAGTTTGATACAATAACAAAGGGTATCTAACGAAATTATACAACACCTATACCTGCTGTCATCTCCTCCAGTTGCCATTACGGTTGAAGATAAACTTGTTTCATAAACAACCTCTTCGCATGGGATTGGACACTTACATGAATTTTCCTGAACATCTGGAAAGACAAATTGTTGCAGTCTAAAATAATCTTAACCTAGCCATCCAATCTAATTAAAATCAGAGTAAAAAAGCTCCCCGTCGTGTTTGTCGATAATATTATGATCTAACGCAAACACTGGCCATCTATTATTCAACCATCTTCGCGGGCGAAGGTTAAGACATGGGTATATTACAAACCTCTATCGTATTATCGGGGTCGAATAAGGGCACATACTCTTGCGCTATCTGGGGTTTTCCCAAAAGCCACCGGACAATGGAATAATCAGATTCAACAACAGTAGGAGCCTAGGGCCTAGAGAAAAATAATACAGGTTTTCTGTTTACAATTTAGATAATATCCAAAACCAGTCGTCGTTCTATTTCTTGGGGTTTCATTTTGTAACCATGAAGTACCATCCGGTTTTTCAACCCAGACGTGCAGTGCGCAAGGCATGAAAATAAGCTGGCGACGGTTTTAATCAAATGTTTGAAAAGAATAATCCGAACAAATACATGTGATTGTTGTACAATGGAACGTCTCTGATATGCTGGGTTTCCCGCGATTTTGGGTGTATGTGCCAATAGCAATCCAGCATGGGAAGCTAGGTCAGACTACAAATAAGCAGCGTTATGTCGCATGGTTTCTCTATAGGAGTCTTTATATAGAGATGTCATGTGTTAGGATGATTGGCTAACAACCCTAGGTAAGCAGGAATGTCCAGAATTAAAGAGAGATGTAGGTTGGTATTTGGTTTATGATAGGCCAGCATAACGTCTCTGTGGAAGGCTTTACACATGTCAGCTCAGTAATGGATACTTACCAAGTGTATTGTTGTTGTTTGATAAATTCCAAATTTTGTGGATACACTCTAAAGCTTCAGCCAAATTACATCCATCACGTAAGTCCGCTTTCAACAAATAGATGGAAAGAATTCAAATCAATAAAGCTTGATCAGATAAGCAGATTTTGTCGATTTAACATATACAATATTTTGTCTGCAATAAATTAAATGGATGCGGCACTATATATTTCTAAAAAGTCATCACACTGGCAGAGGGATGTATATTAATTAAAATCGATGAATCATCTTATTTTCTGGATAAACTTGTGTTTCTATGCGTTTCAGTGTGGTTTCTTCTTCAGAGGGAAGAATCTGTTTTTTTTTAATCGGCATGATTTCAAAATAATCTTTACCGGTAACCGAATGATCAGATGGAGAAACATTTTCAGCTATTGGTTATACGTTTTGACCTAATGGAGCTCAAATGACTGTTGGCTCTTTTCCGAAAGGGATTTCTAAAGTAATAAGGTTTACCACATATTCTGAAACACAGTTTAAAATAGCCAAATAATAAACATTTCTGGTTGGTTGCTTATCTGGTATATAATCATCTAGACT
This sequence comes from Mopalia muscosa, assembly GCA_031763545.1. Taxonomy (NCBI): domain Eukaryota; kingdom Metazoa; phylum Mollusca; class Polyplacophora; order Chitonida; family Mopaliidae; genus Mopalia; species Mopalia muscosa. The sequence goes on from JARFOD010068664.1 coordinate 15,402, forward strand.
GCATATGGTCGTCATACATTTTGAGAACCTGCCTAAAACTGTTGGTAGTTTCAATTATGTGCTGATTATAGAGATTGGTCTAAAGTACAACTGTTCGGTTGTCTGAGGGTTTGGGATTTGATTTGGCGAAAAAGTCGCTTGATTACGTCATCTTGGTACGAGGGCCTTGGACAATAAAACAGGCCGGATTAGGGAAGCACGAGTGCTAGAATTCATGTCAAACGTCATAATCAAGATTTAATAATTCCCTTGGAGGTATTTGGGGAACGAAAGGATTAAGCATGGAGTAGTTCGTGGGTATCCGGAGGCTTAATACACAAAAATGTTTGCTGGTTTTGGTCATTTGACTCGAAATTATTACACTTCAAACGGAGTTTAAACAGTTTCAATATCTCAGTAGTCGTACGACAGGGGTCGGCAATCCCGAGGTTTTGAGTTATGACGATAGGACATCAGAGTGACGTCCCTTTGCGAAATGACGTTGCCACATTATGGCACGGGATGGCAGGCTGCATATTAACATTGCGGGTTGTTGGTTTTCACGAAATTGTAACTTTAAAATTGTAACTTTTGCAAAGAATTGTGTTTAAAGCCATAGGGAAAGGAAATTCATATGGTTTCATTAACGTTTACCTGTGAATTTGAATCGTTAATTGGCCCTCCCTTGCAGTAAACTGATAGCATTAGTTCGAAAAGGGACGTCACTCTGCTATCGTAACTGGAAAACCCCGTATTGGTTTGAGGCGGTAATCAATAAGTAATGAGGTGTGGTAAGATTCTGAGGAACAATCTGATATTATAGGTCCGTCTGGAGGCATAGACGATTGAGGCCATTTCTCCTGTGTTTTGTGTTTTTTAGGGAGAATGTAGAAAAGTCTATTCTAAGAGTTACCTTGTTTAGTACTCTGGAAATTTGGATCCTCTAAAGATATAATTATTTGATTAAAATATATACGGTTGTCTGGCAAAATACGGTTATATATAGCTTTATACAATGGTTAGGATTACTTAGCTGACGTTCTGTCTCTTAATGGTAATCCTGCCTATCCGTAATAACCATAGCTAAACCCGTTATCAGCTGGTTTAATTACGATATCGACATTTTGGCGCAGTTTACAAATAGAGTGTGTTTCAGTCGCGGGGAGATTAGGCTGGTTTTTAATCTTTGCAACTTGTGCCAAATCTGTTTCAACTTTACTTACACTAGTACTTCAATATCTCCGGGTCAGAAACTGGGGGCACATTTCCATTTTTTCCTTAAATATTTTTCTTCTTCTGAAAATTGCCGCTTCTGTACCTAGTTGCTCTATCCAAGGGAATTTTAAAAATAATTTTAACTTTATTTGAATTAGCTCCTGAAAACGATAAGTTCTGTCAAAGCGGCAGTTTTGAATGGAGCCGGCAGCTCCACAAAATATAAAAGAGATTTAGTAAAAGCTTGTCTTAAAGTTGTCATCATGGAGAAAGACAAGAGGGTCTAGCCTGAGGAGAAGGTGGAGATGTAAGGGGCGGAGACGAAGGTTTAAGTGTAGGAGGTTGTGGAGAAGGGGTAGAAGATAAAGTGTACGACAGAGAGGGGCCTTGAAAAGACGAAAGACCATGCTGCGAGGATGAAGAAGACTGAGAAGGTTAGGGTTTTATAGAAAGGGAGGGAACCAAAGAAATCGGGACGTCTGAGTTTAATACCACGAACAAGGGATTTAATGGTTTGCAGAGTGGAATATAAATTTTTATGCCAAAAGTTCTGTCACAGTTTATCCTACTTTATGGCATGAGAGAAAGTACGGTCAAAATCCAGACACTTAAATGACTTCTCCAAAGCGACTTGTGGTTTTGATAGATAAGATTCCTAATGGGCATTCCTTGCATACTCATTCAATCCATTTTAACCATCAAGTTCAAGTCGACATCCACATAATGTGAACCAGGTCTGGATCTGACACGCACCATGACAAGCTCCGAGGGTGTACTTTCCGGCAGTCACCATTGGGTGCGAGAACCCAGGTTTTATTTCTACACATTCTCTTTCTCCGAAGGCTTTATAGGGTGGTGGCAAAAACGTGTTCTGAAACGATATTTTTGAACTTTCAAAATTCATGACGAAGTATTTCAAGATATTAAGCAAAGTTTTTGAAGTCTGTGTCCATAGGGACTTGTCCTTTTAGTGAATGGTAAAAACGTACGATCTCCTGTATCGAAATTGCTATCATTCGAAATCCTTTAGGCTAAAGCACTACAAATTGGCACAGTTCTACATGATCCTTGTCTGAGACATTAGCTTGCCTTTTACATGCACACAATATACGTCACATTTTGTTCGAGTCCATTATCTTACAGGGGTAGAAAATACAAGTAGAAGCAGACGATTAAATCTGACAATGTTCAACGTTCCTGGACGGAGTACATTTTGTAACTAGTATTCAAAATAGTTTCTCCTTGCTTCTTTGCAACTAAAATTAAAACTTTTCGTTAAAAATACAGTGGCATAACCATAAAACTCTTTTTTTAGTCTTCCTGCCTCTGCTTATCCCGAAGTCACATTGCGTAATGACTTCGTGTGGGACTAAACCAAATTAGGGCGTAAAAATCCACGTTACCAAACATGAAATCTGAAATTTATATGTTGGTAAAGGGCAAACACTGTTGTTTCATCACAAGGAACCCCGCTTCCTGAAAATACGGCTACGGAATCTCACCTTTTTGTACTTAATGCCGATAAAATTGTAACTGCCTGGGGCTAAGTGGATAAAATCTGCATCAGACAAGGTTGTCCTCTCTTCCGGTTCATGCAGCATAACCTGTAGACCAAATCAGATTCTTGTAAAATTGTATCATACTGGGATCAGGAATATATGCGCATTATGGTTTCCGCATCATAGCTAATTTATTTTATTTTTTGTCTAACTCAGCTATTTGGCAACGGAGACTCTTCTTCAAAGCAGCTTTGGGTCGAACAAGAAATGGGGAAGAGCGGAGGGGGTGTTACATTTAACACAACATACACATTTGAAGCGATACACCATTTGAGATCTGGAAAAAAGTAATAGGATAGCTGGATTTAGTTTAACAATTGCATTACATGTACCTTAACCCCTAATGGGGAATAGGAGTGTTTCGGAAGGTTATCTAGATCCAATTGCAGGGTCATCCCACTCGACACACCCGGAGTAACCGTCACAAACCCCGGTGATGTTCCTATCGACGAGGCATTCCTCTGTAGTGTTAGGTTACTCTCTTGTATTACATCATTCACTGTATAACACAGATTCTGCCTCGACAAAACCTTCTGAACACTTGCTGAACAGTTTCTGTTCCCAAACAAACACGATACAACCAAGTCCTTCTGGAGGAGTACACTTTTACGAAGAATCTTCAAGATGTTAATCTTTGAAAGTTCGTCTTGCGAAAAAGCTTCGAAGAAAGTAAAGTTGATTGCTAAATATTGGGTTATTATTTCCTGTTCATGTTTTGGAAATATCGGCTTACTATAGTCATAAGCTGTATTACAGATTGTCACGGCGGGGAAGTGCAACTTGTTGACGTACTGTATCGTTGATTTAGTTAAAATAGGTTCTTCGGCAATGTGACTCAGTTGTGTGACTATCAATGCAAGGAATCCACACAGCTGACACACTAAGACAAAACCCCATAATAATCTGTAACAAAAATGATTTCAACAATAAAGGCCCAAATAAATTGATACATTTCGGCTACGGTACTTAACAGTCTCTTGGGATATATAAAATACATAAAACGCATTTAGCTCGGCAATGTACTTAAAAGTATTTTTTTTATCGTATATTTTTTAAGACAATTACCCATGTCGCATCAGCAGCTGAGTAGGCATAGCAATTTATTAGTTAATTTAAAATCGGAAAGATCACAGCGAAGATAAGCCACTCTTATAGTAGCCATTTGGTGGACGCACTGGTTGATATAGTTGTTCTTGGAAATTACAAGGTCTGCTCGCGGCGATCTGGACTTAACATAAATGTAAGCGATCGGCATACTGCAAACATAGTATCGGCATTATGTACGATGATGTTCTGTATACTTTCAGATTACCATCATAAAAAAACCTGGCTTACCACTTAAATGCTGGGCCTGTGTGATTTTATGACTGAGATATATTAGGCTTAGGTTTATGTTGCTTTACATAAAACATATATCACATGTGCATCAGAATTTTTTCTTTGAACAAGCGTCCATTTGTTAAGTTTACTGCCTGCTCACGCGATTTGCCTGCAGTTCGTATAGGGTCCACCATCTTCTCTTGCTCCCGAGCCAATCGTATTCTCGCGAGAGTTTCTATAGTGTACGTAACTACGGCAACTCTCGTACGCTATGCCTGGCCATCGCTCGTTAATTTCCTCCAATATTTGGGGCGACTGTTGCAACAGATCAGCAAATAAAAGAAGTGCAAAACAAGATGGGTCGAGTGCATCTTGACAGTCAATGCCTCGGCGTAGGAAGTAAAATCGACTATATTTTAGAATGACTCCGAGCTATTCTGCATTACACCCCTTGGCCGATAAATCACATATATATAGAAATACAGGCACGCCCCCTGGCGGATAAAATGACAAAGTTTCGAGTTAAAACGCTGATAACATATGTTGAATGTTATATATTATATTTATTTAACGTTGTAAAGCACTTTTGGCGTTTATATAGAGAGTTGGTGTCTGTAGCGGTGGGTACATATGGAATACTCTCATTGAATTGGTTGAATACCCAAAACCTATCCCTTTTTACATAACACTTTCCACTTTCATTATTGACTATCGCTGTCATTTTTACTAGCAGTGTCTTCCTGTAACACAACATCTGATTGGTTGCGCAGAAGTTCGCACGCATCCAATCAAAAGCCAAGTCCGATTATCATAATATCTCGCACATAAAACAACAAACTGAACACAACATGAAATTAACAAGGCATAGTTAAATTGGAAATAAAGTGGTCATGGCTTTATTATAAACTAAGACACGAGAATGGCAAACAGGGTCTCCATGGGTTCTATACACTTTTATTGGTTCCCGTGGTGTACTCCGGCGAACCTCGAAACGAAATGACACATGAATAATTAACGCACATCCCCCTGGTACGACACGAGCGGATGCTTACAGCTCCCTGTGGTAACTATAAACGCATGCGTTTAGAGCCTACTCAGTACCCCCTTGGTAAACACAGGCAGACACCAAGTAAGCCCTAATTAACGCGTATCCCCCTGGTACGACACGAGCGGATACTACATGCATACCCTATGTTAACGTTACAGGTGAGCCCCTTAAACCCCTGATCTGTGCCATATAACAACCGATTTGCCCATGGAAACCCCTGCCTGTACATTAGCATATAAGAAACAGTCATCATATACATATGATTGAATACATATAAATGAACACATGGGTGGCTGGGTGGGTGTTAAATTTAGATAGATGTGAATTAATTTTGTCCAGCCTATTTAAACACTTTCTACCAAGTGTGCAGCGGGAACGAGAGTGAGTAAGTTCAGTTCACAGTGACCTGAAGTCCACCGCTGCACTGACAGTTTTCGATGTAGCATGATTTCTAACTTCGGTTGGCTGATAATGGCATAAGGTGCTCGTTATTATCCAGTCAAAGTTTTGTATGAGAATTATGGGTTAGGATTTAAAAATGAACTATGTATCTCACACGGACAGATGTGGTTTATTGTTTTGACGCGATAAGTGGACTTCAATCAGATAAATTTTACCACGGCTCTAGATGGGTCAACAACCATTCGCTTTAGAAATACCCCAGCATGGGACAATAATGCTCGTATATAGTAAATGTTAACGTGGAGTAGTCCGGCAGTTCGTGTTTTTATTCTTAGTATTTCTGCGATTCGTCGAGTTCTTTACATCTCACAAAGTCCTTTTCGGGTGTTGCTCTGGTGTTTTCAGAGCTTGTGATGTCCGTATTGCATCTTGTCGTTGCCCGGTGCTTGTCCCGTCTTGTCTTTGTTTGTTGCCAGGGGTGTTGAGGGTGATTTCCTTCAACCTTTACGTGGGAACGTCGTCATATATAAAGGGAAATACTCTCGAGTACGATTTTGAACCCCGATCAAACAAACAGACAAATGTTTTTCTTGACTTCTGGTCACCGCTTTCAACTTCTGTCGCAATGTTTTGAACCTTCTATCTTTCAGAACCGTTTTTGCCATGCTGTTGTGTTGATCTATGGAACTGAAAAGGAGAATCAGCAGATATGTCACTTTCAGCCTAAAAAGATCTTAGACTGTCACCGGAAGCGGAATGAATGAATTTTGCTGATCCCATGACGTAAGTTATAGGCCATTTTGTACAAGACGTCTGCCAAGCAGTGGTGTCGTTTGGGCTTTCTCTGATGAGCACTGTTCCCTTCCTTACACACAGAGTAAAGCTTTTAATAGATTTTCTTAGCATTTGCTTTCTTGATCGGCTCTTGTTGATCACGTGATGTAACTTATAGGCCCTATTGTAAAAGTCTTCTGTCAAGCTCTTGTATTGCTTCGGCTTTCTCTGCTGAACACTGCTCCTTTCCTTACACACGGAGAAAAGCTTTTTCATGCTTATGTTTAGCATTTGGTTTCTCCCACTGGGTGGAATTACTCGGCTCTATGGTGCCCGCATCAAGGTGTTATTTATTCACCAATTTAAATTTCAGCCTGTTTTAACTTTGTGTTATTTAAGACATGACACAAGTCTGATATGCCAAGTCTCTAAGATAATTTGTTGAACATCAGCATGTATTGATTGCAGACACATGCAGGCCGGCTTTAAAGCCGTTGACACAAAACTCAAACAAAATTTCATACACATTATGAAATTAAAAGGTTCAAACAGAATTTTTCCTCGGAAAATAAAACTTTGCGTTTTGGTCATTATCTCATTGTGTTTGATAAGTTTCCTTAGAGCTAAGACTTAAAAGTCAAAATAGCTTTGGTTAATGAAGATGAATATCAGGAAATACTAATGCTACCCGCGTCATCAAATGAGGAATTGTTAAAGCATCAGACACATACTTTTTAGACCACCATCATCTGATGGTGGGCTTTTCTGATCACTCTCATCCGTGGTCCGTCCGTCCGTCCGTTAGTCCGTCCGTCCCTCCGTCCGTAAACAATTTCTTGTGATCACCAATGCTCAGAAACTATGGTTCGGACAAGATTCATATTTCACAAACTG
>JARFOD010068775.1:0-39158 GCA_031763545.1 Mopalia muscosa
TTTTACATAAATGTATATGTGGATTTTATAACAGTCCTGTTATTTTATCAAGGATTGCACTTAATGTGCCTGCTAGAATTTTAAGAAGTACAGACTTTTTTAGAATCCCACGTGCTCGCATAAATGTTTTGAATATTCACCTATCTTAAGAAGCATGGATATATAACAAAGTTCTTAAAGTCTGTCCACAAATATATATTGTACTAAATACTCACTCTTTTAAATCTCTTCTCAAAAAGAACGTCTTTTGCGCACAGTGATTTTATAGCGATGTAGCTTACCTACAGTTTTATTTATTTCTGTGAGAATTGATACATTGTAGTTTGATTAACAAGTTTAAAGTTTAAAAGGACAAAACGAATTTTTAAAATATAAAACTAGTATTTTATGTGAGACTATATGTATATATTCATCAGTTAATCTCTAAGAAACTAATTTAACAATATTTAGAAATATAAATGTCAATGTATTTGTTATGTTATTATTTATTATGTTAATGTATATAGTGAATGTGTATGTATGTGGTTACATGTCAGGAACCTGTGAATGGGACTTGTTCCCGTAGGCTATCCTTCAGAAATAAACAAATAAACAAATAGACAAAACTTGAGTATGATATTCAACATAGGTTATCAGCGCTTTAACTGGATCCTAGGTCACTTTACCCGCCAGGGGGCGTAGCTGTAATTCTGGTTATACGCGCTCGATCCTTTAAGGATTGTAATGCAGAGTAGCTCGGAATGAAACTCTTGGCCAGCGAAGATAACCGATGTATAGCCTTAAGTTATGTTTCCATGCCATAGCGCTCACACTAAACTCATCTAAACTGTATATATATATATTCACCATTTATCCAAGTTCTTTATGACCCTTTGTAACACCGTAATCTTAATATTGTTAAGCTTTTTTTCGAAGTTCTGGTGATTTATTTTCTAAAAGACAGCCATGTATTTTTTGTTTTTGTTTTGTTTTTTCACACGGAAGGGTTTTTCATTGTAAAGAACTTGGGTGACGTGTTGTAATTGTTTTCCCTTCTTATTTTCCCCTAACTGTAAGTTATTGGGAAATAATGTAGAGTACATGTTTGTTCTTTCTCGGTTGGTGCTTGTCTTGAAAGAATATACTAACATATCATCAGACCCGTCAGCTCATCGCAGATATTAAAACGAAGAGGCCATATTTGGTACGTTTATGTCGCTAAAATATCGTGTTCTATGATTAGGTTTATTGTACAACGATTGCTCCTTCTTCTTTTTCGGTAACGTAGAAGATCGAAAAAGACCAAAAATAACTATCCGATTGACATTAAATTTTAATAACATTATTCAACATATCTGTTATATAACGAATTTTTATAATTGGGCCATATATCTTGACTCTTATTATTTCAGAATAAGGACATAAAGTGTCATGATTTTACCGATTACAACTATCTTTGATGGAACTTATAACTTCATAACAAGGAAAACCGCTAGGTACAACCCGCAAAGTGGACCCTCTTATTATTTCATAGTTTTATTTCTTATGATCAGATTAAATTGTTATCAAATCGTTAAAACAAAAAACAAAACAAGAAATATTTCATTCTCCGAACGAAATAAAGATTTGTCAATCAGCATGAAATATGCTAAACGAAATCAATCATAAGACTGTTCAATAAGTTTAATTTGCAGCTGCAAGCATTTTTAATCTATAATTGACGGGTGTTATTTGTGTCTCAGTATTATAACATTGCCTGAATTGAAATTGAACTTATATACGGAAATCCTATATGTCCACGACACTTTATACGAACAGTGTTTGTGACCGGTGTTTTAGTTTCCGTTTTTCTTGAGAATGGTTCTACCACTTTGAGAAGTATTGCTAGATGTATTATACGAAGTATTATGTCCCGTATTCCGTGAATAACATATTTCCTACCTTTAATAAAATCAATTTGTTGGGATTGAGGCTTCAATAAAATACATTTATTTACGTTATTACAGCATACGCCTTGTGATTACGTTTACTGCAGGCGTCTGGCATTATTACAGTATACGCCCTTTGAACACCTTAACTGCGGGAATTTGACGTTATTACACTTTACCTAATTTGGACACCTATATTGCCGGGATCTGACGTTATTACAATTTATCATTTACACGTCGGTGAAATACCAGGATTTTCTTCAATCATAAAAGTGATATTTCACTGCTATTAAATAACACTTTTTGTTATTAACTTCGAACTGTTCTCCGTCAAAACCGTTCGTTTCTGTTACGACGTTACATATGAACCCGCGTCATTTCATCACGCAACACAAAAGCTACGTCATTTATCGTAACCATTAGAATAACGCCATTCTGCTACCATCTTGCTGAGTTTGACATGTCGTAGACAATTTTGTAAAACAACTCTGATTTCGGAATTTGTTTTTGATATAAATAATAACAAGAATATTACACAGTGCAGTTTGAATACCGCAATATTGCTCTCGTGAATGGTTGAAAGGATAACCCACTCGACATTTCGTGTTCTTTAGTTGAAGTTACCTCAATATACGCCACTTGGATCTGACGCACTTTTACTGTATACGCATTTTGCACACATTTAAACCGCAGTAATCTGAGGTTATTACAGTATACGTATTTTGATCAGCTTTATTCCGGGGATTAAGCGTTATTAAAGTATACGTTTTTTATGTTATATTCACGTATTTTGATAACCTTTACTTGGGGGGATCTGGCGTTATTACGCATTCGAACCCCTTCACTGCGTTATTACAGTATACGACTATTGAACAACCCGTTCCCTATTTTAGGTTATTGCAGTACACCTTATTTTAAACCTTTACTGTGAGTCTGTGGGATTGAAGAATTAACTCCTCGGATCCGATTTCAACTACGGTATGTCAAACAAGTATAAAAAGATAACACCCCGGTTAGTGTTAAATTTCACTTGGTATAGAAATCAGGTAAAGTATCACGAGGAAACTCGTTTTGTTCTTTTTTCAGATCCGTAAATAGAAAGCCCATGAAGCGTATTCTAAAGTGTTTTGAGACAGGTTATTTTCAAATAACATACACACACACACACACGCACACACCCTAGCATAATGTCGGTGAAGTTAGAATTCAGTTCGCAGATCACAGTTCACAATTCGAAAAGAGAAGTCAATATTTGTGTTATTTAAATAAAGAATGCTATATATCTTAATAAATATGAATTGCACAGGGCTACGATTTGGAACACAGATGCAACGGCCACATCTGAACAATCATGCGCAATAGTGTGTACTTCCAGTGGAAAAAGGTCGAAATAGAAAATTTGTTTACTGAATGGTGAATTGCGAATTAGTAACTGAATCGTGAACAGCAGTTTAATTTGTTAACTGATCGCTTCAAGGAAAAGTACACAAGACACAATCTCCATATTCCATTCAGGATTACTGTAGGACAGCATTGACACTGTAATAAAAGTATCCACAGTAATCGCGAACTGTTGTTTGAATTGTTTTCTGGTCTGTAACAAGAACAGTACACCAGATGCAACCTTACTACGTAGTACACGACCGCTAATGTACACTGTGGATACTTCAAATATTAGGTTTCCAGTCCATACGGAAAAATGCGCCTTGCCAACTGAGGCGATAACTGGATGTCTATTTAAATTTTAAATACTGTTAACAGAGAATACAGCATAACAGAGAATATCCACATTTTCTTCTCGTTGTGGGGGGTAGTTTATGCTTCTATGTATTACGAGAAAAGAAAAATCACGAGAAAAGAAATTGAGAATTTAAAATAATCAAATTTATAATTTCAACAAATGTGTACAACGCCAACAGAGGGTAGTCACCGCCATGATAGTCATTTATACTTATGTAAAAACAACCCTTTTAACGATTAAATGACATTTATAGAAAACCGTTTCATCATGCCTGCCTTTAAACTACATAGACCCTATTCTTTTAAATATATGCCGAGTTTAAGTTTTATAGATCGTATTGGGGTTTTTTCAGAGCTATAAAATTGATGACTTTTTCACATAAATTAAATATTTCTTAATCTAAAGAATTAAATAAACAAAATTATTCAATGTTAATTCTTTTTCCATAGTTGAAATAAACAATTGATCTCACAAAACATTGTATACACAAACATCGGTAGCATTTATATCAGTGTGTGGATGAAAATAGTTCCCTGATTTGTTAATATGTGGCACTGTTTTGCACGGCTATGGCAAGTAAAAGTTTGATACATATAACAAATCTTTTCGCATAAGTGAACTAAATAATTTGTTTGACATACGTGCTAAGGGTTTTCATATGCGCGAAAGAATTCCATGCACTTATGTTGAAATTGATTCTATTTATAGATATAGAATAAACTTTAATTCACATATGTGAAAACCTGTTTGACATATTTAAAAAAGAAATAAATTACCAATGACCCAGCAGAGATCTATATCAACTATAGCATTTTACCAATAGTGATAGGATGAGTGTGTTGAAAATGCTCATTTTCTGGTTCGAATTGAATTCAACATATACATTTTTTCATACTGGAAGTAAGGTGGAATTCCCATGACACTTGATAAGTGACTCCTCGTCATTACGGAAGATTCAATCGATATTTCCTCATACAACTACTGCAATCATTGTATCAGTCGTTTGAACGTATTTTTAATTTTGAAGCGATTTCAAAGCAGTTGTCATTTCAAATGAATTCAACGTATACGCCAAAGAAAGTTGTTGTTATTCTTAATATATGACAATAACCAGATAGTTATCTAGATAAAGTTATGACTTCTTCGCTGATTAAAATTGCCCCAAACGTTGGGACGATTACTTTCCCAAACATATAAAAAAAACTCAATATTTGTGAACGAATAGCATCTTGATTTGTCAGCCCTCGTCCTCGCCCTCGTTGAACACCAAATGTCTTGCGACGACAAATCGTTGATGTTCCATTCTCAAACATGCAGTATCTGTAATGTATTTATTACAAAACTATTTTGTCTAATACAGCGAAATGTTTTATATCGTGACGAATAAATATTGTTTCTCGGGAACAGCTTTGTTTACAAATATTTTCTCATGGGCAAATTGTCTGTCGTAAAGCTAGCCACAAACTAACCAGCCATAACGTTCTGAGCAGTGTGTTTCCCTGACGAACACCATTGGAAGCTTCAAAAATTCAGATAAGGTTAACTCCTTTTAGCAGCAATAAGTTGACTTTCAAAGAAAACACAGAGCAGATAAAAAATTTACACCTGTACATTCCTATCAATTAGTTTCTGTAACAATGTCCAGGGGTTAACTTTGTCGAAAGCTTAACAAGTTTACTTAAAGTACACAAAAACAGGACTGCCGTTATTTCTATAGAATTGACAATTTCCTTTGACAGATAGATATACTGATCTGTAGAAAGATTTATTTTTGTGTCTTTTAGAAAGTGAAGTTTAACAGTATTTTCGTTATTTTGGGATTACACTTTCTTAGTTTGAACAGATTCTAGTTCAGAAAATTTTGCAAGTTGAAACCCGTCCTGGAATCGAATCCACGACCCTCGGAGTAAGGCACCGAATCGCCAGCAGTAAATACCGGCCACCTAGACCACTCAGTCACCCGGCCTTCTCCTTCGTGGGTTCGATTCCCGGACGGGTTTCAACTTGCAAAATTTTCTGAACTAGAATCTGTTCAAACTAAGAAAGTGTAAATAACGAAAATACTGTCAAAATTATCATGATACTTCTTCAGGGTTAGCTACAAAATAAACAAAACTATCACGATTGATTAAATACAATATTGTTGTATCTAGTATTGATTAAATTTTGTTTTTACTAACATATTTAGTACAGCTTTCACGAAATGAATTCCTGTGTGTTGCGTACAAAATGTGCTAATTTAAGATTTCGCTTTGTTTGTAGTCTATCAGAATCGTCAGTGTGATAGCAGTTTTTATTATACTAACGTGGGTGCATCGTTTTTAGACATCAAATCTAGACTGGTTGACCTTGGGAATGGATTATCAGACATCTAAAGACCAGTTCTACGGGAAATGCTCTATCCAGCAAGAAATCTGTTCAATGCCGCATTTCCGTTTATTCGTCTTTTGAGCCAAACGCCATATTCTCCAGTTCGAAGGAAATAATATTCACAACGATAAATGTGACGCAGTAGCTCTCGCCACCAATTTAATATATTGGGGTAATTTTCTAAACTGTTTATACACGGTTCACTCCATCATAATTGTTGAAGTGTTGCCTCGGAGCGATGTTGTTGTTAACAATAACTATAATGCAAAGGTATATGATGTAATTCACGCTTTGAAATCATAGCTGTAGAAAAGAACAACCTCTATTATTGTGGCGCCATAGAGGACTTTGGTTATAGAACGGCAACATATTTATCGTCTGATGGGGTTGTTGACTGTTGACCGTGTTTAAATAGAATTACCCTGATTACTTAAAGAAACTATTTCTTTATTAAAATTTGCGTTTCTCATTAAGTCTGCAACTGGCAGTACATTGTCCACACAATGAGATTCGGCCTGTTTTGTTTAATAGAACGATGTCGACCGTGTTATCAGTTTTTTCACCTTAGCTACTTCTTCACGGTTAGCTACAAAATAAACAAAATTATCATTATTGATTATACAATATTGTAACTAGTGTTGAGTACATTATTTTTACTAACATATTTAGTACAGCTTTCACGAAATGAATTTTGTATGTTGCGTACAACATGTGCTAATTTAAGATTTCGCTTTGTTTGTTGTCTATCAGAATCATCAGTATGATAGCAGTTTTTATTATACTAACGTCGGTGCATCGTTTAAGACCTCAAGTCTAGACTGGTTGACCTTGGGATTGGATTATCAGACATCTAAGACCAGTTCTACGGTGCTCCCGGGGGAATGCTCCATCCCGCAGGAAATCTGTTCAATGCCGCATTTCCGTGTATTCGTCTTTTGAGCCAAACGCCATATTCGTCCGGTTCAGAGGAAATGATATTCACAAGGATAAATGTGACGCAATAGCTCTCGCCACCAATTTAATATATATATGGATAATTTTATAAACTGTTTATACACGGTTCACTCCATCATAATTGTTGAAGTGTTGCCTCGGAGCGATGTTGTTGTTAACAATAACTATAATGCAAAGGTATATGATGTAATTCACGCTTTGAAATCATAGCTGTAGAAAAGAAACACCTCTATTATTGTGGCACTGATGGGGTTGTTGACCCTTTACAAATGTTTAAATAGAATTACCCTGATTACTTAAAGAAACTATTTCTTAAAAGACGGTCAAACTAAATTTACGTTTCTCATTTAAGTCTGCAACTGGCAGTACATTGTCCACACAATGAGATTGAAAAAAAATAATAATTGTCATTTTCTGGCAAATCTCTTCGGAATCGTGTGTCACTTCATATACGAAATGCTTCCTCGGTTCAATGTTTCAGACACAATAATAATGTTTTCTTATGTGGTTGGTCAAATTAATTTAATATATATTTCTTTATCACTTGTTTTATAAATCATTTGTTCTCTTTTAAAATGTTCCTTTCATCTGTATATATTATTGAAAGTTTTTAATTTAAAACTTGCAAATTTAAGGTTGCCTCTACAGAGAGATACCATCCAGTTGTGTTTGTATTTTACTGGTATGTTATGCTTATATTAAATGACTATGTTGTCCCCTGCCTCGTTTACTCAATCCCGGGTCCGCCAATGACTACACTGTTTGGGGATACGCCCCTCCTAAACCTACCCCGTCTACAAAAAGAAGAAAATAAATTAAAGGCTCGCCATTAAATCTTGAACTGGTTCATTTACAGCGTCTTGACATTTCTAATTTAAAAAACCCATTTGTTTATTACCAATGGCACCAGAAATAACAGACAAGACCTAAAACCCAGGTGGAAAATAAAATTAACACAATTGTTTGAACTCAGGATTGTAATCTAATTGCCTTGTGTTCGTGTGGCATGACTCAAATGGAATTCCCATTAGTGCTGGAATAATCAAAGAGCAAAATAAAAAATAAAACTTTAGCCTGTTAATATCAATCGAACAATGGACAAAATAATTCAAATTTCAGAGTGTGCCTTAAAGTGATTTTGTAAAAAAAACTTTTGTTCTTGTATTACAAATCAACACGAATTTTCATCTTTTGGATTAACTTGTCCACAGGCCAAATTATTGATGTGGGCCAATAAGATCTGACGAAAATTGATTCGGCTGACCGGTAATACAACAGTTGTTATTTATGCAGTGTAATTTAGATCTATGCTTTGGTTTAGTGCTCCAGACGAAGTCACATATTTCCGGCAACATATATTGTAGTATATGTCTACAGCAGGATACCAACTCTTATCTGGCAAATGTAGTTGCTTTTACTGATACAACTCAATAAACGTTTAACATATTCCAAGGTAAGCTACAAAATAAACAAGATTCTCATGATTGATTCAACAATATTGCCGAATCTGGTATTAGTTAGTGTTTTCATTTCATTTTTTGTAGAGATGAATGACGAAATGAATGCACGGTATGTTGTGTACTAAACTGTACTGACTAAATGTTTAGCTTGGATGTTCTTATGCATAATAATAATACTGGCTAACAATCCTACCTTTCATTTGTTTGTTGTTTATCAGAATTATCAGCATGATAGTATGAGAGCATAGTACAAACTTCCCATGATTGATTAAACAATATTTCTGCATCTGGTATTGATTAACACTTTTTGTAGAAAAGCTTTGACGAAATGAATCACTGTATGTTGCGTGCAAACTTTACTCACATAAGGTTTCGCTTGAATGTTACATTGCAGTTTACTGTAAACTACATGCAATAATTATTGTACTAACGTTGGTGTATCTAGTTTAAAGCTACATATGCAGCAAAAGAAGGATTAGAACATGTAGAACAACTTGATGCATCTTCTTACATGCAATAAATTATAGTAATATGTGACGTAACGTGTGAGTTTACGGTTGTAGCCATTTAGAGGTGGGGCACACAACTGACGAGGGCAAGTTGGTCTCTAAATCCTTGGGTTTTAATTTGGCTAAGCTACAATGGTTATCACAGCATTGTGTTGGATTTCTAAACAGTAGTGATAGACTGTTTAACTTGATGTTATGGAGATCTAAGATCAGTTCTACGCGCTCAGGAGCGATGCTCGATCCAGGTAGAAATCAGTTCAACGCCATGTTTCCAGTGGTTCGCCATTTGAGCCAGACGCCATATTTGTCCAAATTGAAGGAAAAGAATGTCACCCAGTAGCTTTCGCCACTTTAGTAACGTTGGTAGATGTTTTATTCTGTCCATACAAGGTTTGCTCCATGCTCATAAATCAACTTTTGAGTCGTGGCGATGTTGGTTATTGGCAGAAACAATAGTACAAAGATGTATACTGTGCATAACGCTTAGAGATCACAGTTGCCTCAGATGCTCCTACATTTTGCGGAACCATAGAGGCTGTGTGTCAGATCCGGCATCACTATTATCGTACGATGGGGTTTTGTGAATTTGCCTCGTTACTACATAATATGCAAAAACAACACATAAGCTGCTATATGACACTGAAAATAAAAACATTTGAAATATGCCCGAATCAAAATAATCGGAAATACATGGTATTACGCTGCCTTGTTAATATTTTCCTTGAACATTTGTTGGGGATGTTCAGCCACAATTTACAATAGTTTGAGTTTCTTTATTTAAATTGAAGGTTACTGGATTAATTAATTTTGCTGTTTATTGATTATGTGGGAAGATTGATCCAGATTAAGTTTTATGGGAAGTTGATCCCTGCTTATTAATTACCTTAGAGGGTTGACCTAGGTATTATTTTAGGGGAAGGTTGAACCCAGTTTATTATTGGCTGGACAGATTGGACCAGATATTATACTATGGTAAAGTTGACCCCGTGTAGACCTATATTGTATGTGGAGATAGGCACATTGTTTTACTCTAATACTATTTCATGTATTCTATTTTTAAGTATATTGGACGTCAAATGCCTAATCAAACCCATCTCGCCTCGTCCACCTAAGAGGCGACAAGTGGCTAGACTACTGGTGTTCCTAAACAATCTCCCAGCTGTTCGTCTGTATCCGAGGTGACGAACTCTGTAATTGCTGAATTGAGAGAATTTGGAATTGTTTTGTCTGACCAGTCACCTGTAATTGATCCGACACCTGTGAGTTCCGAGTTCCAGGAAATGGACAATTCGTTCCTTCTTTCGCTTGAGAGCTCACAGCGGTGTTTCAGTAAGGATATATTATGTGCTCAATCTGAGACTGACAACTTTTGTCTCACTAGTAATTATAAAAAAAACACACGCTCGCAATCAGTAATGACACTCACAAACTCATCCAGTTTAATTTGGGTTAAAGTGGCGAAAATGATTTCCACTGGCTATGTTGATCCTTCTGCAAACGACATCAAAATTAATTCAGGTACCGACCGTTTAGATGTTATAGGGGACAAATCTGTCAATATAACTTTTGAACTGATTTAATATTCGTAACTTTTCACCGCTTTATCCTCTTATCTTTGTATGTCTGTTAAATCTCTGTGTAAGTCTTGTCTTATGACAATCTCTCCACTGATTGTTTACATTGTAACTATTGTAAACTTATTATTGTAAATCTACACCAAACTTAGTATATGGACTTATAAGTCTGAAATAAAACATTATTATTATTATTATTTACTTATTACAATGAATCGATTTTAATTGTGTATATTCATTTCTTCATACGTTTTACACAGCTTGTTGTCAGGAAAAAACATAAGGGGTATTATACCTCGATGCTTCGAACCTAAGATCTCCCATTTAATTCAGTTCGTTTTGAATGTAATCTGTAATATGTAGCTAATTTGCAAATTACTGGGAAAAGAGATCAAGACACAAGACCAGATATCAATTAAAGAAATATATAAAATTTAATAACTACAGCTCACTTGTATTTGAAAAGCTTTGACATTTAAGGTGACATATAAGGGGTTAATACAAGTTGGGCAAAACAATGAACATTCGGGAACAAACCATGGAGAACAATATAAAACAACCACGTTGTAAATTTACATGAATAATTTTCAATTCAATTCTTTATTAAGCTTAGGCACCACTAGGCGCCTCTAGCAAAACGATTGCAATGATTTTAATACTGATAAACAAGAAAAGGCATATGTTGTGGAACGTAGGAGGTAAACAATTATGCATTTAACATCAGGGGAGGATCAACAGCATTCGTTAAACCTAATATTTCAGATACATGTTATTATAATACTGATCCTTAACTTCATTGCTTCGTGAGCATATAATCCCAGGCAGTTTTGAACTTTTATTGGATGGACTAGATAATAGTAATGATCATTTATAAACACTTGGTCTGTAAGCGTAATTTATCTCGTGGACATTTATAAAAGGGACAGGAAAAGAAAGTAAAATTCATCCTCCAAGTCAGACAAATGACATATTCGACACTTTCTTTCATGTCAGTCAACCATGTTTATCCCCTGTCTACCAGTCTCAACTTGTGAGAAGATGTTCTCAAACGGGAATGGTTAACTCTATGTGTAATATTTGTTACATTAATCAGATAGCCATCAACTACAAACGAAAATTTAATAGCTTTGTAGAAAATTAACCTAGGAGATTCTAATAATAAACCGCGTTAGACAGCTTGTGAGTAAATATAATGTGGGAGAGAAAGTTATTTCCAGATGTTAAGCATACAATGGGGCATGATTGTAGGTGAAGAATATCGATTTAGGCGTACTACCTGAACAAGTTCTAATTCCTTGGACGCTTTGATTCCATGATTTAATATTGGCTGACAACATCTTATAGCCAGGGACTTTTTAAATAGTAGGGTTGACCTGTCAGTTCTGCACATATTACTAAGTAGGCCTATTATATAAGGCCTGTCTTTTGGTGCTTAATCATTAAGTAAATCTGGTATACTCAGCATACACTTCAAGAAGTTAAAATTACTACAAAAATTGATGTGATTTAACATTTCACTGTTACCTGTTATTTTATTCTTATAGCCAAAGTCATATCTGTTTTACCTATATACTCATACTGGTAAACCGGGCATGTGAATTTATAAACAACATAGTTGCTATATTGTTTTGTTGTGGCAACTTTTGTGTTCGTCAGTATGCTAAATGTTTTACTTTGCCATTGGATTCGAAAAACTGATTATTAGAAACTGTATTATTAGAAACTGTATTAGCCTGTGTATGCCTTATAGCCGAAACATAAATTTAACCTATCAAATACCTAACCAAAATTTCCTCGACACCCTTCTCCTTTGGAATCTGGTCTTCAATAATTGTTTGTAAAGTCGGATATCCTGTTCAAGAAAACGTTTAGAGCAAAGACAAAGCGGTACAAAAGCTTTGACCAATCAGCGAAAAGCAATAGTGATTTAATTGGTCAAATGACCGAAGTAAACAACTAATTACCACGTTATATGCTCAAATAGAAATGAGTATATTTTCAAGGGCGCCACAACAGGATTTAGCATGGAGTAGTTTGTGGGTTTCTGTAGGTTTCAAAATATATTAAAATCAATCCTGTATCTTTAACTGAAGCCCTGGTACACCGTTGCCTCTACACACTATCTAGAATATGAATGCTAAAAGTAGACTGCAGTTCAATGTCAAGGTCATGCTGATTAAGAGTGGCAACGAAGAGACCAAGGTCATGTCTGAATGCTGTCAGAGGTTTAATCTGCTTCAAAATAGCGACGATACAACAAGGGCGTCTTCTCTAGCCAAGGGTTACTATTCCCAGCTACTCTGCATTTTAACCCTTGGCAGATAATTAATGTACAATGAGAGTTTCAGCTACGCCATCTGGCGGATAAAACGATCAAGCTTCTAGTTAACTCCCGCGGTTTACAGTTACATTCGCCGCAATTTTCACTAGCCTTCTAATAACACAAGACATCTGATTGGATGCGTTGAAGGTCCTACTTATTAAATGATTTGCTTGGAAGCCGAGTCCCAGTATACATGAATTATCCGCCAATTGTTGTAATGCAGAGTAGCTCGGAATAGTAACCCTTGACTAGAGAAGATAGAAATTAAAAATGAGTCTTTCGTAGTAACACTACTCTTGTACTATGCCAAACTTATCAGTGAAAATCAAGGATTATAGATTTGTATTATACAGTAAATAAATATACGACGTCCAGCTGAACGAAATCTTTAGAAATAAGGTCTGCCTCTGAATCATATTGAATCGACATGTATGGCCTCTTACCTCAACAAAAAACATTCTCCCTTGTTCGTTGAACACTCACCGAAGGACAGTTCCCAACTAAAAGAGACTCAGGCGTTTTCCTCGAAATCTCCTTCACAATCTTCAAGGAACATTTGTTTGTTTGTTTGATTAGGGTTTAACGTCGTATTCAAGCGTATTTCGGTTATATGACGACGGATTGTCCACTTCACACTGTAATTTGCCTTATTTTGGTGGAAAACCGAAAAGAAACCTCACAAAAACCATCCCCGCGATTGCCGGGGGTCACATCGTTGACTCACTGATATACCTGATTGTCGAAAGACGGACTCAATCGAACGGTAAATCGAAGTAGGATTAGTAAGCGCACACGCTACCCCTAATCTACGGCCGTTCAAGGAAGAAGGCGGAATGGATCATATCAAGGTTATGCCACACAATTTATATATAATGTAAGAAAAATGCAGAATTGTGGTAGCGTTCGCTTATTTCTAAAGGTTAGGAAAAATCAAATAGCATTGTTAATGAACGATATTTTGTTTGTAAATATATAAAATAAAAAAAGATAGTTTTATTGTACGGAAAGGAACATTTGCTTGCCTTTATATATTAAAGTTATTATGATAATCGTTTTTTAATAACCTATTTTATACGGTATTCATGAAATTAAAACTTATAATAAAATGATAGCATTTGTGACTTGTAAGATTCCCATCTACCTTTTCTCAAATGTCGTTACGCATTCGTACCTAATAACAATAAACTAAAGAAGTGGTTTGACTTTTAATCTTTACAATTAACCCGCGACACTCTTTAGATCTTTTGATATGTTTTTGAGGGTGTTTTATTTACTATAAATAACAGCATACTCTATCTTATGAATCAGCTCCCGCCCTGCATATGTTAACGCCCTTTATACACATTTATATGTGGTGTATAGTTTTGTCTGTTTTCAGTATGAACTATTCATCTTTCAGATATGTTTGCCTGGAGTTAAACATCGTACTCAAAGGTATTTCACTTATAATAGTACCACGGACAGACCCTTCTTTCTCTGCTTTACCTAAATATGGTGGAGGAACAGTAGACCAACACGCTAATCTCGGGCCCTCGTATATGGTGAAGAGGAACGTATGTTAAGAAGTATTCGTATGCTTATTGTAAAAGTGGCTTAATTAAAAAACATTTTATGTATAAAACGAGTACAATTCTCGGATTAACCCTTTTACCCTCTTCTCAGTGACTATATGTACCGTTATATTCCTTTGTTTGCCGGGGCCTGCACGACGAAGTACTTCACATTAATTCCATCCGTTTGCTTTCGGTTAATGGCTGCATTTGCATATCCATTGGCCTAAAGGAACTCACATTCGCACAGGACGGGAACTTAATTGTGACGAAGTTTTGCAATTGTTTATGTCCTATACGGTGGTCAGAAAGGAGAAGTGAGGAACAATTTCTGCGAAACACCTCAAACAAATCTGGTAAATGTGTGTTGTCCAGGGACCCAGCGCGTCACAACAACAACCCACTTTGATTTAAACATTTTAACTTGAGCGGTTTGTTTTGGAATATTTTGCTTATCCCATCAGTATGAAACCATAGCCCTGTCAGTGTGATAATACATGTTAAGTTTATTATTGTCTGTAAAAGTCACAGACATATGAAACATAGTCATTAGAAAGCTGCAATAAATGTTTTTTTAAAGTCTACCCACGAGACCGTTATTTATTTAAACCTGGGTTCCTTTGAGACGATTTTCCTCAAAACAAGACTCGGCGATCTCTTGAGACCTCTTTAATATGTGTCGAGAAAAAACACCAAATTCAGTTTAAACTATTTGAACACCAGGCTAAAGTGCTAAATACGGATTTAACCGAATAAAAGCGGAATTTACCGAACACACAAACTTAACCTACATCCTATGAGATTGTTGATATAAACCCTAGAATATTTCTAAAGGAATCTTACAATCTGGACACGATGTGTAACTATATAACAAGTTTCTTGTGAATGATCAGACATCAATTATGAAATTCTGTTTAAAGCAGTTCAAATGAATGACGGTTTGGAATGACCAAGTCGTCAAAAGTAAGCCCACCGTCTAGTACAATGGTATGGATGCTTTACGATCTGAATGCAGAGAAAATGATGAAATATTTTAAATGAGTTTGTTATGATGAGGAAATAATATGAATTTTTGCATGAAATCAGGGAGATTTGAATCGCACGATTAAACTGTTCAAACAAAAACGCTCCTATCCACATATCAGTTAACGATACATGATGGTAATACTTGATGTAGGGTTCTATATATCTCAAAAAGTCTATCATACAATGTAGCCTTCTATATAATACCAATGAGATTTAAATTGATCAATCTTGATTACCACTGTCCAGCTTAAGGCTATGTGTGTGTCGATGTATTGAATCGCTATCTCTGTAGATAGAATCTGAGTATCAACACATAGATCAACCTAGCGCGGACATTTTGTTAGCTTAAATTCAATCCGCCATTCAATACCCTAACCAGTGT
This sequence comes from Mopalia muscosa, assembly GCA_031763545.1. Classification (NCBI taxonomy): domain Eukaryota; kingdom Metazoa; phylum Mollusca; class Polyplacophora; order Chitonida; family Mopaliidae; genus Mopalia; species Mopalia muscosa. Next base: position 15,797 of record JARFOD010068775.1, read on the forward strand.
GATTGATTTCTAAAGATAGTTTTGGTCAATGGCTACGATAATCAATGTTAGGAATTCCATAGAACACAAAGTATTCTTCTTGGACTACTTTTTCTGTTATATATAGATCCATTTTTTCTATACATATAACGCAGTTAAAAACGATTTGCATAGTAATTAACCGTTTTTGGAATGAAAGCCAACATCCCGAGACTGTTGTAAAAGCCGACCACAGATCACATAGATATCGATTCTTTATCAGTGAACGTAACGAAGCTAGTAAAACTATTAATTTCTGAAAGGACACATAACTTATTTAAAGGTATTCTCATTTTATTAAATCTACAGGAAGAAGAGATTCTTTCGGATGATTTATACATGCACTAATTTATCAACTCCATAATTCTAAATTGCAATTGCCAATTTGGCACTACCATATTTGACTATTTACTTTTCTGTAATATTATTTTTAATTTTGACATATATATACAGAACTAAGTTCAAACATAACTGATAAATGTGTAGATAGATCTTAAAATGATTGGTTAAATCGACCTCAGCCGTATAGGCAGGCCAATGGCAATCAAATGTTGTTTGTTTTGTTTGATTGGGGTTGAACGTCGTACTCAAGGGTATTTCACTTATATAACGACGTGCCAGCCCAATGTGTGAAGGAAACCACCGTCGACATCACTGGCAACAAACAAAGACAGGACAGGACAAATACAGGACGACAGCAACAGGACGCAATACAGACGCCACAAACAGATCGGCTTCCTGTTCCCCTTTAGCTCGGAGAGCACCAGGGCAACGGCAATCAAATGAGCAAAACAAGTACGGCAAAGTATGCAAACTAATAGACACCAGGATCAAATCTCCTTCATGAAACCCCTTATCGAAGCCGGCACACAGCTTCATGAAACCTCTTATCGAAGACGGCACACAGCTTCATGAAACCCCTTATCGAAGCCGGCACCGAGCTTCATGAAACCCCTTATCGAAGCCGGCACACAGGTTTCCTTATCGAATCGAGCACACAGGACTTACGGTCCCACTGTATTCAGAGAACACCTGGCTATTACCAGGTTCGCTCAGATCAATAACTGAACAAAATGAACAAAAGTAGAGAGCTATTCATATGCAGGAGAGACTTTATTGTGGAATTTGTAAAACAAAATCTTTATAAAACCTTATACAGTAGTTAAAAATCGAAGTCTTACAACAAATGAACACGTATATGTGTTCTAATAATATAAAAAATAAAAACAATATTTTAACTGTAAAGAAACATCAGTTAAAACCAAAGGTCAGTAACAATAGTATACTTTATAAATAAAATTTCGACTCGAAACGAAAGTGCAATAAATAGATTAAAATTTAACCTCCCGGAGTATAACCTGGATATGTTTTCGTTCACTCGAATGAGTTCTGACATAATGTCTTTTACTATTCGAAAGCAAACATACACAGACAAACAGCCCTTTACATTCGCATTTGTTAACACAGTCCCCTTCAACGAAAGTAATTGTTTGCGTATATGTAGCTAAATGAAGACCGAAACAATGTCGAATATATCTTTAAAAAGTATAAAGGACAAAATTTAGGCTAAAAAATTATTTGAACAGAGTGCAATGAGCGGTTTAAAAATAATCATGTCAAGATTTCTTGTAATTGTATCTGAATTCCCCCAGAGCCATTCTGTCATAAACATTTGCCTTATCAGCAATCATACATTTGGCACACTTTAGTTTTCATATGACACTAAAGTTAGTTTTTCTTCTTCCTGAAAATGTCTAAAATAGAAATTTAATCCAAGGGATAAAATGTTTTAAATAAAAAGCCGTGACCATGGTTGTAATATTATGATGGCCTTTATGGATGTCCCACATTTATATCTATTTAATGATTACCCAAGAAAATGAAATCATTCTCGTGACTTTAGCCTAATATGGGTAAAGTGCATTCAACAGATATGGATTAGCGTATAAATGTTGTAAATACTAACGCGTAATACCAGCTCAGACGACTTCCAGAGAAGAAACAATAGCTAGTAGAAACTGACAGTTATGGATTGTCTGGTTTTCAGAAACTTGCAATTTAATCTAAGTTTATGTCGAAAGATAACAAGCATCAGAACAACTTGTGCGAACAGCCCAAGTTGATTATTCCTGTTCCGTATAGATATTGGATACTCCTTGTAATTTCTCAAAGATAGTTTAAATATCTAAAGAGAACAACTAGCAAAATTTATAGTAAAATATCATATTTTCAGTTTCGAAATCAATTTTATCTTTCACTAAATAAAAACTTGAATTATTAAAGTCTTAACAAGAAACCGTCACTCAATATAATATTAGTCCTCACAACTGTTGTGTAGATGCCTTCGATATTTTGGCGCTAAAGGAAGTCAACATAATGTAAAACATATAAGAAACAAATCTACCCGTTGAAGCATCACAGCCTTGTCAAACAAGGGTAGATAACTTTGACAATGAAAACGAGTGGCCACCAGGGGGTGTCCTAGAGGAAGTCACTTTTAATGGCGACAAACTTGAAGATAATTTATAGTCTGAATTATGAACGTCGTTCTTTTTCGGTGAATTTTTCAAAATTCCTGATTTCTTTTTTTCACAATGTTTAGGAATATCAGAAGAACTGCGAAAATGTGTATGTTTATCACTTTTTTCCACTGGATTACCGGCACACAAGTCTGATGAAAATTCACAAGTTTGTAAATCTTTACGTTGGTGCAGTGTATTAAAACTGTGTCTTTGTGTGCGAACAAAACTGTTTGCTTTCGACTGGGATTGAAACAATTTCAAAATATCTGCCGAAGTTGCGAACACTGGCCGACCTTGTACATTAGTGTCATTCTTTTCGGAGTTTATCGGAGTTTTATCGTCACTTTGTTTACTTTTAGTCATTGCTTTCATACGGTCATAAATTTGCGAAGAAGAACAAAACTCTAAATTCCTGTTTGTCCTCGAAATATCTACATCACTCTTCCACAGTCCACGAGAATTACACAGGTTATCAAGGGGCGCCGCCACACTGTGTCGGTGGTACCCTTGTTTAATATCACCTTGTGTATCGCTAAAAATACCTGGTCTTCGGCTCTCCCATGTTACACTAACACTACTGGGGTTTGTCCGTAAATTGCACTGACTACTAAATTTTTTTGAGTCTTCAAATGGTCTCGTGACAGGGATCTTTTGAGGAATAGAATCGCAGAAAGGTATTTTGGCTGTTGTTGTGTGAGACGTTGACCGTTCTCCCAGGTAGGACGTATCAGTCAACTGGGGATGTACAGTCAATGGAACAGATGGTTGCCGTTCACCTGAGTAACTCTTAGGCCTTGGATTACTCTGTTTTAGAGCCGGTTTTGGCCGTAATTCAACTCTGCTCACTGGTTGTGTTGATAGGGGAGCATGTTTAGCGTTTTCCTCGTCTAACCAACGTACGGTTCTTTCAGATTTCGACCTATGATGTGTCCTCATTTGAGAGTTATGGTCACAATTCTCTTCTGCAGGTGAGCCTTTTGAATTCTTTTCACTACCACTACTGGTTGTGGATGACTCATTCTCTGTCTCCTCGTCAATAATGGCCAGTTCCATGAGTCTCTGTTGTAAACTGTTAGACTCGCCATTTACCTCTGGTTCTTTCTTAGTTCGCCTGGCTGTGAACTGGACCTTTCGAAAGTTTGCAATTCGACCTTTAGGAATAAGTTCAATGTGCCTTTTCATAGCTGCTGGTGTTAGTTTGGAATGTGTTTGACGAGAAATTGGGTCAGCGTCTCCTGAATATAAGGACGACAGACTACTAGACAGCGGAGTAGACATTGAGTTCGTAGTGCTGCCGCGACTGTCGGTACCATACCCCTCGTCAAGTATCGAATCCAACTCATCTGTACTGGCAGCTCTAGAAATATCAGTGATTTTCACATCATTATTTCCTGATTCAGAAAACTCACCAGATTCTTCCCCTTCATTAACATGATTGTTATTTGCTTTCCCTTTATGCGTTTCATATTCTTGCCTACTGCGTTCAATGTTAGCTTCATTTCGTTTAGCTTCAGCCGACGTCATCATAATCATGGTATCGCCAGATGACCCACTTTTGTCACTAATAGTATCGGAGATGTCCAAGGGGTCTGTGTGACACCAAAACTTGTTAGGGTTAATATGTTTCAAAGGAGGTGAAAGGAGTGCATTTTCTGAACGCGGGGTCAAGGTCATACCTCTGGAATCTTCCTGACTCCAGATCTGGTCATGTAAAGTGACATTCATTCTAGTCAGTGGTCTTGGTTCGTCATGATCATCGCCTCTCAGGTTCACGTAATCAGAAGAGCTTTTCAAATCGGACATCTGACCATCCATGTTCACATAATCCGGAGATGTTCGATCAGCCGAAACAGTTTGATTAAAATTCACATAATCACAGTTTTTGTTTAATCCACAGTGAGTTATTATGGTTTGTGGTTGGTGAGGTTTTTTGGGAGATTCCATCTTCACATAATCAGAATTGCCAGCCAAAGAATTGTCTGAGAAAGTTTGAGATTTTCGCCATTCCTGTATTCTTAAGGAGGTAGCCTTTGGCATGTTTGCGTAGTTATTTTGACACCTTAAAATACGTTCTGGTGACAGTTTGTTAGACGAGAGCTTCTCTTCTTTTGAAGAGGAAGAATCGCCGTGCTTGCCTTTGAGTTGCAGTGATTGCCAAATAAAGTTCTTCAATTGGCCAAGGGTACCCGTATCTCCTTTGGTTTGCATTGTGCATGTCTAGTTGTATGTACCAAAACTGTTCTCATTGGACCTATGGTCGCCAGCAAAGTTTCGCATCAAACAGAATGTCAAAACATCCAGAATGGAATATATACAATAATTAACTCCTACCAGGATTTTTTATCAACAGATATTCTAAAGATTTTGGTCACAATACTCGCACAAATTCACAGAAAAGAAAGAGCCAGTCACCCTCACTTGCAGTTATTCCTGAGTATGTAGGATTTCAGCCCATGGGGTTACAGTCAATACAAATCCACTTAAGACAAAATCCTTAAACAGAAATGTCTTCACATAAACTCACAGGTCTCAAGTTTGGTTATCTCTTTGTCAAATAGAAAAGGAAGTTTACATAAATATGTAATCACCGTTCACACATCCAGTTAAAACTAAAATTCGTTGCATACAATAAATGTATGTTGTTTAATTAAAAAACGTCGTAGTAGGTTGAGTCACCATAAGGCTGTCCACACCTATACTGTCACAGTGCTGTCCCATTTGTTGATGGTAAAATATCCCAGGGTGAATTATCCACAACAGCCTCTCCTTAACACAAACAGTATTTTACGTTTGTGTATGAAAACTATCACAAGAGACAGAGAGAGTATGATATCCACGACTGTTTCCACTAACAGGTAGGAACTCGACTGATGCTCAGGTCTGACTGGGCCAAACTTCTCGCCTGGGTGAGCCTCAAACCGCCAGGGGGTATCAGCGGAGGAATGTGGTCTCCTCGCTACGACCCTGTCGTCTGCTCACGGCTTTAGTTAATCACTTCTTCAAGCACGTACTGTAAATGGCGCTGTCAACAAAAACAAAACAAAACAGAAAGTTAGACGTAAATCATAAAGCCACGTTCTGACAAATTGTCTAAATATCAGAATAAACACTACTCAAACTGTTGAAACTGTCATCTACATCATTGTTGATATAGTTTTTTTTTTATCGAAATTTGGGAAGCCACAAAAGAACAAACTTAATCCATAAGTCGGCTGTGTTCTTTCGCAAATGTAAACGTCTTCCCTGTTTGCTTTTTACAGGTGTAAGCTACCACATAATGCATGATGTAATTCTACAGCGGGACTATACAACAACAGCGGTTACTATTAGTCAAATGTTCCTACTGGACAGATTCTTTACAATAAAAGGGCATGGGGTAATGATAGACACCACATAGTTACACGCTTTGTTATATAGTAAGCATGTCGCCAAGGTAACACTTCTTTTCCTGATCCTGGTACCTGACAGTTACAGCAAGGCAAGCAACATTCTTCACATAACCCAGACAAAGCATAAGCAGTTCTCTTCACAACAAATCACGAAATGAAAGCAGAACGTTTTTATCTCTTTGGCTAATGCCTTTATGTTACAGAAACTCATATCCCATGTTGAAGTCGGTTCCTGGGTTATCACGTACATTGGTCACCAATAGCAGAGGGAGCATAACCATCTCCAACACGTCTTTTACAGACGCGATTGCTACTTTTTAAAACGTTTCACCTTAATTTAATTGTATCGCCATTTATCAAGGTCACTGGCATACAACCATGAACATAAAGATTACCAGCTACACAATTGAATAACAAAATTGCTCATAAGGTCTTTTATCCCAATAATTGTGACAAATTCATTTAAAATAAAGGCAGAGATGATTTAAAGACATTTTGGCATCCAAACATTGTAAACAATGTCAAATACTGTCATATAGTAATGAATTACAGAGGCTCTGTAGATATTTGAACTTCCTTCAATATGCAGCACTTGTTCTATAATTCGCCCATTGGTCTGACAAATAAACAGAGAAGTTTGATAGGGACCTGGAGTTGTGGCGTTTGAAAAAAAATCTACAGTCACACATAATCAACCCCTCAATGAAAGACGGAGTGAAGAGTATAAAGGATTTAAATGAACGTTTGGGGATTTTCTTTCCCGCTCCATTACGAGATCATATAATGCTGGTCTACATTCTAACATTGTCCGGGTTCTCCATTAATTCACCAATGTACCAATCATATCTATTCATAATAGAGGGAACCGTGTTTATAATCAAACACCTAAGCTTTGTTCTTTTCAACTTCAGTAGTTTCACACAATGTGTCCTAGCATATGAGTGATTGGTTCGGAAGTACAGGAAATCAACTCGGTCGACAGAAATATGTCAGGATTCCGTTAGGACTGTTTGACCAGATGTAAAATTCGCCTCAAGTGGTGTCTCCAAAATTAATAGTCAATAGCGACCATATGTGATTGTGTATCTTGATAAACATCATCAATTTGTAGTAGTTATTATTTCCTAAATTAAGAATACGTTTTTATTCTGTTTATGTGGGTTTTTTCTGCAGGTTTGGGTGTCGGAAAAAAAACATATGTTAAAAATATAAACAGACTTGAATAAAATTATAGCAGCAGACCTTAACGATCCACGCATGCGTGTTAGCTCATTAATTTTAGATGAAGTAGATAATGAGAATGTCCCGAGGCGCAGTGAGATGTCTTAAAACAGATACATATACACACACTCATGTTATTATATCCCAGTAGTTGACAACTGTCAGTTATTTATACCGACGGTGAAAACTGTTTTGACGTTTTAAGTCATCTTGATAAAAAAAAAAAAAAAATTAAAGTTGAATCTTCGAAGATTCATATCATAGAGAATTGATAATTATTCTGCACATGTATAAGTGATAATTGTGAAAGTTGTTTTGTGAATGTTGACCCAGGTAAATGAATATAAACTTCCCCTGTTTTCTGTCGCCAGACTGAAACGACGGCTTGGCGATAACATGCTTAACAGTCTATATGTGAGTAAGAGAACATAAAGACAACATTATCTATAATTCAGTAACCGCGAGTCTAATAAAAAAAATACACTAGAGTATAGAAAGGCACACAAAATTTAAGTGGCGCGCGTATATTGTAGAATTAACTACAACGGTATTGTGTTAGAAAAGACAGCGAAATACATGGACGCGAAATGACAATTTAAGAATATACAGAAGCCAAACAAATTTCCGGCCCACTACAAAACCCTTTTACTTTGGAATTAATGGCAATGTGATACAGCACACAAGTGTATGCGATCGAGGCAAGCAAAAGTTATGTCTCTACAATAAAAACATTAAAACCACCTTGTTTATTTTTCGGCACAGTAGCTCCTAAGCCTTCATTTAGCTGAACTGGATTCGTGTGTTCACAATGTCTATCTAGTTCACATAAGCCAGTGGGCATAAATCTGTTATTTTCGCTTGAATTCGTCCATCTTCCTAATTTAACACTTTATATAATTTAACACTCTGTCGTGTAATTCATAACTCTAAATCAGTTATTATTCCCTTAAAAAGGTATCAGCCTGGATGTCTGACAAGGCGCCTTGAGCAATTATCTTATGCCATCTTTAGTAACCATAGCAACCACTTACTATATGGTTTCAGTTAATTAGGTTATAACAAAGACGCAATTAATAATTCGAATTAACACAACTACTGATTCCTGATAAAATCTTGCCACCACGGGGATGAACATATGCTAGGCGACATGCAGCAGTAATTACCGTAGGTGGCCTCAAGCTGTTAAAAATTAAACATTTGTTTGTGATTTTTTATAATTTAGATAAAGGTACTTCCGCTGAAATGAGATCGTCCAGATCATGTAACCAACATAGATCAGACAGTTGGCCCAACGATTGTAATGCATATTAATGTGATATATTGCTAGTTCTTTAATGACCAGTTACTATTTATCGATGAGTTTTAACTGCCTTCCAGTTTTGCCAGGATGTTCAGAGTTGATTCAATCGTTGACTGGTTGATAGATTATCCCATCCCGAGATATACTACAATGAATACATCCACATTATGCTGGAAGATGGTATCCATAACCAGATAATAGACAAGGATGTACCGATTTTACACCTATAGGACTGTGAAACAGGAGAGATACCTGGTAAACCCTTCCTATAAGACCTTCATAGCCATCAGTCGATTTCCAGTTTAAATTTATTAGTAACAGATTGTCGAAGGAGTAACAGCTTAACTGTCTGTTTGGCTCGAGTTTTTATCAGATGATCAGCGTTGTGCAATGGGATGGACATTCTGGACAACAAATGAACAAGATTATGTGTATCATGAAGGAATATCACAGATTAGAGGACGTCAGGAAAATTACACACTGATGGGCAGTCCACAGGACATTCCGTAACTTCAAAGAGAACCGAGAATGACGGGAACACCCGAATAGCATTCCGAGATTCTCAATACTTTTCAATTACATCGAAAGAGACCCAAGAGACGAGGGCGTAGTAGTCTATCAAATAGGAGGACATTTGCCAACAGCTTCTGAAGAAATCCATTCTCGCGTCAGTGATAATTCCTGGGTATATTCAAGCCACCATCAAAAACACAACTACTATGTGTCCGTTACACATCAAGCTGACATTTATTGAGATTATATACAAAGGGGGTCATTTGAAAAAAAACACTTGAGAAATGCTTTCCTCGGTTAGCTCAGGTCAAAGGTCGGGAGCCTATTGAGGCCCACCTATGAAATATTTCCAGGAACGCAATGCGTGTTAAAGATTGGCTGATAAACTACCTTTTCTGCGACCGATGCTCTCTTAGTCTCGTGTGAACTTTGATTTTGTGCCTTGGTCAAAGTTTACCCAAGAAAAATCAGTGCAAGATTTACTCTCTCTTAGCTGTATTAAACTGCAGAAAAGTCCAGCTTACATGCCTTACAATCGGAGTAATCTCCAATGAAAAGCAACAAAACAAGTTTACTGTACCTTATCCATCAGAAGGAATCTCTTGGCAACAACCATGTTAGGCATTTATTATCATTCCTAGTAAATGAAATACAAATTACCTGCGGGAAAATGTGACAAAACAAACTCTAGCTAGTCACGTTAAGTTGTAAACCTGTTCCAAGCGATAAGACAACCCTTTCAGATCTCAATATACACCAGTGATACCCAGGTCTTCATATTTAATTTAGCAAATACGGAGAAATAGGACGCCACAATGTGCTGATATATCTTCACTAGCCAAGAGTTTTATTCCTAGCTAGTAAATATTACAATGCATAGCGGACAGTGAATATCAAACCAGAATTCACACATATTTAGTAAGCCTCTTAAGCTTGATGTATACAATATATTCAACGTATATGAACTATCGGTTACATCGTGTCGGATTCTCTGATTTGTGCCTACAAGATTAGAGGCAGCTAATGATAGTTTGTTTGTTTTGATTGGTACTAAACGTCCTACTCAAGGGTATTTATCTTATATGACGACGGATTGTCCGCATCACACTGTACACAGCCTTATTACGGTGGAAAACCGGGAGAAAACCGCCCAAAAAACACCCCCGCGATTGCCGGAGTCATGACACGGCAGCGGGCGGCAGCTAATGAAAGGCGTCGTTATATGGGTATAGTTTGAGGTACACGGTGCGCCTAGGATTGTATTGGATCGGAATGAATAAAACACTTGGTTTAGGAAGATGTTGCTTATGTGAGATTTTGGTCCACGGAATGCACCAAAGGTAGAATGTTTCGTACACATAAAGTTTGGTTTGCTGTGCTCAAAATATGGCCCACACTTGGGATAAGTTTAAGTGATTTAGTCGGATATATATATGCTTACAAGATGTCCAAAACTATGTTATAATGCTCGTGTACGTAAACTGTTTGAAACAATAACATGTGTTCAATCAGCGGACACTTGTTGTTGTAGGCCAGAACAGGGTAAAGTCCCAGCATGTCCCGTAACCATTGAGAAGAACAACAATCCACAGATGTGAAATAACAACAATTCCCTCACCTAAAACTAGAGTAGGGATAATTTAATGGAGGTTGTAGACTCATTAGACTTGAATTCCCACTGGACAATTTGTTCGGTCTCAGGGACTCAAGGACCTCTATGGCCACAACTAATCCAGCAAGTATTTCACAGAATGAGTCGGTCTCTGTTGAGAATTAATGCTGGGGTTTTCTTGTACAAAGCCTGCCTAGATCAAGATCGGTTTTGTCTTATATTTAAGTTTTACAACGTACTTTATATCACCCATACTAACGTTGCGTGTGTCTCCACCTGAGAGATCAGTCAACTTGTACTGCCAAATTTTATACTAATCGTCAAGGTGGAAAACTGACACTTTCTTTCGAAGTTTTCTTTGACTTCGTTTCAAGCACTTTTCGATTATTTAACCCTTCTGCTAGTTAAATCGGTCACAACAATTAATACGCCAAAATGGCTGTGCCCCTCGATTGTAAAGCATAAAGTAACTGTATGCTGATTATACAGCAAGAAAACGCTGAGAAAGTGACGTGTTCAAATGTTTGATGATTCCCACACCGCCACACGACGAACGATAAGAACCCGAACTTACCTAACATATGATCTCTTTTTCCATCACAATGATCGATATCATTACTATATGACCGTCCACCAGAACGAAAACAAAATGTGAGACTATCCAAATATAGCATATTATTTGAAACAAATTAAATGATGACGACTTCGCTAAATAACAAATGCCGAAACAAAGCTATTAAATCTCCCATTCATGATGGGTAAGTTAATTAAGAACATAGAAAAGAACATTTTCTTCTAAAACGACTTAAATGCAAAGCGTTTGTAAAGGACAAATTGCCTGAGGGGGGCTTTAAGGCTGGGAATTTATCTACTATAAAAACACGGCTTAATTAGGTATTTAATAGGATCTTTTATCAAACAGTAGTACTGATTCATTCTGGAATTTAAACCAAACAGAAAACCACACCATTCGTTTGTGGCGAGCATATTTGATTAAAAACTCAGAAACTCAACAATGAACCAAAACGCTGTATTTTTTTAACCCAATTCAAACAGCTCTAAAAAAAAAAAAAAAAAAAAAAAATGACGCTCTGTCTACGGATTATTAATTCATACCTTTAACATACACAGTAAGCCTTATAATGTTGACAGCAGAGAGCGACCATCCAGATAGGTAAAGACAATCAGTTATTCAGATTTAAAAACACAAAAGTTAATGTTCTGGACAAAACCGAATCCCAAGCGGCAACATGTAACTTTACCAGCATACACATGCATAGCTAATTCTTAAAGAGGTTTGCAAGTTTGTAGAGAATGTATCGGGTGGATTGCTAGGCCCATTCCCGAATAACCTGTTAGTGGCTGTAACTATAACTTCGTAAATCATAAGCGGCTAACAGCTCAAATATAGTTTTAACAAATATTGTATTTGTAGCGCACATTAACACGTTGCAGTAATCAGCCGTTTTTTGTTTTTTGTTTTTTTTTTTATTAAAACCTAGATATTGAAGTTTATGTATCAGTACTCAATAGTTATCAGAATATTTTGAGAAAAGGGACCTTTCATCTACGCACTTTCATCGGACCACCCAGCTCATAAGCACATGGGTTCCAGGTGAAAACAATTCTATAGATTTTAACTGTTCCAGATAGCACAACTTGTTATGGGTCAACTCAGATTAGTTCATCCGGTGGCCTTTCATTGGTGAAATTCCGTGGTCCGGTCCGACTTTAGCTGCAGAATTCACCCCGTCAGTAGAAAAGCCTGGAGGAAGTCTGCTAGTAGTCGACACGGATATCGTCTTAAAAGAAATTTAGATTTAAAAATGTGTTCTCGTTCAGGTTCCATGTGTATAGTTATCAAGTACCTGTCTAGCAAGGCACCGTCTGAGGAATCGGCTTGGACATGGGGAAAACTTCTGATAGTCGACAGAGAAAAGTGGCCAAATTTTAATACAAAAAATCAGTATGTTTGAGGTCTGCTCTTTTTCCAGGACTTTATAAGTACTTAAACTATTTAACCAAAACGAAATGAGTTCGTGTTTTTAACACAATATACGGACACTCTTAGAACAGTTGTTTCTTTGGCCCACCACAGTTGCTGTATTTGCTGTACTACAGTAAATACGACCCGAAGAGAATTCTCTACTATATAGGCTCATTTGGCATTCACCCTTGTTCGAGCACGAAAACAAAAGGAAACAAAACGAAATGTACCTCCAGCACAGAAGATTGCCTAAAAAGATGACTTTTTGATTGGAGTTTAACGTCGTACTCAACGCTATTTCACTTATATGACGACGTGCCAGCCCAATGCACGAAGGAAACCACCCTCGACACCACTGGCAACAAACAAAGATAGGACGGGACAAAAACAAGACGCGACACAGACAGCACAAACAGATCAGTTTCCTGTTCCCTTTTAGCTCTGCGAGCACCAGGGCAACACGAAGCTCCATCCAACAGCCCGCTTTTGAGGAACTGAGCCCAGTATAATGTACTAAAGGTATGGTGTACAGTTGTTCGTGATACATAGTACTTGTACCACTATAAAGTGAGTATATGGTGTTGCCTTGTGTGCTAAAAGAAAAGGCTTTCCGAACAGGATTTGTTCAATGGCAACATGCGTTTATAATGACTAGTTATTACGTTATGTTACCAAGGTACAAATGAGTCGAACATCCGTTGAGTGGCAGTATTGAGTAATGACACCCAGTGGTCAGATAACACAGATATGCGTTGTGCTTACATCTTATCTGGTCAGCCACTAAAAGCACGTGTGAAGGGAACGTAAGATTGTAACTGATACAGAAATTCGACGTAACTGATTTCGCCAAACTGCTTGATAGAAACACCGAGATGGACAGTACATTACAGTGATAGACCATCAATTAGCTCAAGTATCTATACCGTACTGTGGGAGTTCTTTTGGGATTCTTGACTCCCATAATGGGCCATATGGCTTTCAGATTATATAATGTTGCGAGAAGCCCACTCAATAGAATCGATGTACATACGCTACACTAATTCCTACCACGAAAAGAAACAGTTTGATTTATCTACAGAAAGAAATATGAATGGTGGGGGGATACAAGTAAATAAACTGTCGCGATCAATTGATTATATTAAAGTTGACGTAAAGGCGAAAGCTTTCGCTACTTTAGAACACAAACCCATGCAGAGTTTTAATGAGTGATACCCTACCATTTATTTATCTTGTCTTTATGTCCCATTAAGAGGCCATTAATACAGAGGGAGGACTTTTATTTGCAGTGTAGTTCCGACAATAGTTAAAATAGTTCATTAAATCAAGCAATGTGCCGGTTATAGTTGCCTTTATGTACACGCATAGTTTATTCCAGGCTCTCATAAGAGCAAACTGGGATTTAAGCCACTAATTCGGTGTGCATAGAGCAATAACATGGAATATAATGTTCGCTTGTTAATATCCACAATAATGAATATCTACATCCAACATAAAGCAGACGATAGAAAATTTAAGAGTACATAAGTCTGGATTTAGTCTTAAATCTCCATCAAGCCTTATTCCATGTATTCACATTTAGAGTTTTGAAATCTTAGATATATTAGAAATAATTATGGTGAGCCATAGACCAAAAGAAATGACAAGGGCTTTTGAGCTAATTCTATGACAAGCAAAACACAATATTATCCTCGAAAAATTATTAAAAAATTACTTTTTTTTGTTTTAAAAGTATAGTTATTTAAAAAGATAATTAGCCTAAATTGGCCTACCTTTAAATGTGTGTCCTTTAACTGGTATATTCCTTTCAGGGACAATCTGATATTTCGACAGACTAGATATATAGCCAATAGAACCTTACAAACAAAATAGGAATCGATGATCGTCTGTCAGGTTTTAATACCGTATTAAAACACCTCCTAGACAGTAAAAGGGTATATTAACAGTGCCCTAGTGGTTCCAATATGTCTTTCAGAAGTTTGTGGTACAACACAATTTCTATATCATTTGGGAATTTCTCTGCACGCTTGTCCGGAGACAAGAGAATAAAAACAAACAGTGCTGGTCAAGCGATACCACGTGTCTTGACCATGTGTTTCCTAAATCTGACCACTTGGGAGAATACGGAGGCTATATGTTGTCAGTGGTCAGTTTGATACATGTATGAGTGCAGAAACAAGTGTATCTCATTCAGCGTTAAATCCCTCGTGGATTCCCTGGCTCGACTCGTGCCACTGTACAGCGAATGTTTACAGACGCAATGTAGATCTATTACCTTTAGATCTATGCTAAGACATGAACAGGGGACTATACACAAGCAGAGTTTATGGAAGTCTAAAATCTAGGACTTCATCAAAATCGATTTTGGACAACCTCCTTAAGATATGAACTCCCCTTAATAGTAAATCTTTTAAAATCAACATATTGCTTAAATATACTTTAATACACTTTCCTTTTTAAAAATACTATTTGGGCCTTTTGGAATGAAAACACACGATAAAAAGAAGCATCAAAACAGATATATAATAACAGTTGATCAACCTGGCCGTCAATTGATTTACATTATAATCAAAGTGTCCGTCATTCAATTTAGAATTGACTTAAAACCCAATTACCTCTGCTGGATATTTTATATGCTTCACAATTACACTCTGATAAAAACTTAAAGTGCCCCTTTAAAATACAGTTAGTTCACTGAACCTATTGAAGCTCCCCAAAGGGACATTAGAGACGGGCAATAAAACACATGTATCGATGGGGCATTTAAAGGTTGAATTCCGGATGATATATAAGTTTGGTTATACTACATTTCACTGAGTGTGTTTAATGTCGCTGTGCTCAACCAGCTGGACAGCATTTTATATATGATTAAAAGCGACTTTCTTTGAAGAAACACGGACTCGAAAAAAATGACTGGTTTAAAAAATATGAGCTTCGTCATCAATTCTTATTTCTTGATTCTGTGATGTATATAAAATTTTAAACAAGTTAAAGTTTGAATTGCTGTAGATATGTAAATGTGCAGCCATAGGCTCTGATTATTAGCTCAAACTTTCATCTCTTTTCTGAATGGTCATCTACACATGTGTTTTCTTCTAACTAGTCAATAGTATGACTGCTTTCGAAAGTAAATTCAATAGAACAGCTCTCTGTGCGTTTATACATTTATACAGTGACCATCACCTGAACTGCGCGTTTTAGTCACGGTCCATAAAAAAACAGGACAGTCTTAAAAGGCATGAGTAAACTTAAAGAAAGTGAAAACAGAGAAAAGCTAGTTAAATACAATGTGAGGGGAGATTTCTCACGGTGTTTCAGTTCATTACCCTTTCTTCAACCGCTCTAAGATATACATCAATACATTCTCCACTTTGACTTTTAAAGCACCCTGTCTTCATCAACGTAGCTTTACAAAGAAAAAGGAGCATGCAGACGTCAACAAACTTTCCCACAAGTTGAAACATTCTTTCTATTTATGTAAAATGACGGACAATTGTGGACACAGTTTGCGTAGCGTAAAAAATTAAAATGTTAACGCTACACGCATAAGTAACTCACATGTTAGAAGTGTTTTAAAAGTGGCCTTATCAACTGCTGATCTATAACTTATCTATAACTAATCTGCTCACCTAGGCTTATCGGACAGGTACAATATGATTACCTGTGCCATTAATATACATCACAGGTGGTTAATTAGTTCGCAATCGACATCAGGTAATCAGAAACACATATAAGTTCTCAGGGAATATCTAATTCAACTTGTCAATAGGTATATCAAATTGATTAATAAAATCATCAGGTAGTAAATGTAACTGATCCGTGTGGCGAAGGTTCTAATTCCATGTTCATCTTAAAAATATAACATTGCCTGCACTCTTGGAAAAATCTCAGAGAATAGAAAAGATAACGAGCACCCCACGCCGCTATACCTGTAGTCTTTATGGACATAGAAATATCTAGCCGGATACTTTGGTTTACCTCAACCGCTCAAAACACAGGGGGGGGGGGGGGGGGGGAGTTTTTTCGATACTAATCAATCTTTCAACGCATTTGTTTATAGCTTCTGAAGGTCAGATGCACGAACAAAGTAAGAAGAACATTTTATTTTCTGGTGTCTTCGTAACAATACTCTGCCTGGTTTACAAAAAAAAAAATGTCGAATTAGTTTACAAACCGCCTAATTAGTTTACAAACAATCGAATTAGTTTACAATCTGACAAATACGTTTATAAACAGTCTAATTTGTTTACAAACTGTCGAAAAAGTTTACATCATTAGAGTGCAAGGCATGATGTACTTGGCCTATGACCACAGAGTTTGCTTTTGGTGTAGATAAATAGATCATGTAACCTAGAATGAAATTCCGTCTGTAGATTGATAGCAATGCTAGAGATTATCTACCTCTGGTACCTTCACACACTAACTCGTGCTTAAAGGATGCATAGTTTACATAGTAAGTTTACTGAATACAGAGACATAATT
This sequence comes from Mopalia muscosa, assembly GCA_031763545.1. Taxonomy (NCBI): domain Eukaryota; kingdom Metazoa; phylum Mollusca; class Polyplacophora; order Chitonida; family Mopaliidae; genus Mopalia; species Mopalia muscosa. The sequence goes on from JARFOD010068775.1 coordinate 32,838, forward strand.
ATGCGCAATGTCTACATGTGATATTTACCTGACAACATTATAGAACATGAAGTAGACATAAAACAGGTGGAAAGCAATGACTACAGCAATATAGTTTAATTGATAACAATGTTATTTAACTATCCCATTTGTCACATATTACACATTGCTGGAACCTTGAGGCCAATCACATGGCCCTTTAATTGAATAGATATCGCAATGCTTGTTGTTTGATTGAGTTTTACGCCGTATTTAATGTTAATTCACTAACATAAAGGCTCGTCAGCCCTTCGGATGGAGGACACCATAATGAACGTCTCACAGGCAACAACCGCAGACTAGATCTCACAATCACAAGACGCAAGAAAATGCATACTAAACAATATAGGCTTCGTGTCGATAAGTAACTCTGAGTGATCCCCAGCCTCCCTTCCCCTAGTTACACTTTCTATGTTAGAAATCCCACAACTGAACACAGATGCAACACTTTCCTCAATGCTTCCACACTTAGTAATAGTAGTCATTACACTTCTAAAAATAATGCATTCAATTGTAAAATGTTGAGTCAGGAAAACACTACTTGTTTATTCTACCAAAATCCTCATCCACAGGTTCCAGAGGCTACTCAAGAAAGGAATGTGTTTGCTATGTTAGAAGACGTATGTTCGCACCAATCTATATCTGAATTGCAATTTGACAAAAGCCGAAACTTATAAACCACCTGGTAATGAACTCACAGCACAATCATCATGTTTACTCAATTAGCTAAAGTTAATTTAATCTAAACAAAATAGCTCTGTCTGTCAAAATATCATATTTAAATTTTTGAATAAACCCAATAAAATGCTTGTATTTGTCAAACAAGGCGTTTCCGGGGTGAACCGGTGTGGATTGAATCTCTTTATTTCTTTAATTATCTTGTGGCTAGTTTGCTTGAAGACAAGAATGTGAGATTAAACATGCATGCACCGGACAAAGCAGGTTTCATGAGAAAGTCGAATAAGCATATGCTTTAAATATCTTATTAAGAAACAAAATGATAAAACGCAGACCTGTATAATTTCGAATCCTCAGTTCAGTTTTAGTTTTTGTTCGTGACGTCCAAGGCTGAATTCGGCTTTTGTGACGAACTTAAGCTGTGAGGTTTACGGTGAAATGACCAGGAGCTAAATCAGTGGCTCTCCGTCAATATCCACCTTAATAATCTCCAGAAGCGTGGTTTGTGGTCAGGGGCTGGTCAGTTTCCGAAGTAAACATATGGCCTGAGGTAGATGCGAATTCGTATCTAAATAAACTATATACAGTACATAGAAGTCCTGAGGCTGACCAATACAAGCCCAATATAATGTAAACTCTTTATCATCTAAGAACAGTGCATATACCAGTTTAGGGTCAAATCTAATCCACGGTTTAGTAAGCCGGTAATAACCTATACCAGTAAATTGTTCTTTATAATCAAATGGATGTGCATGGCCATGAGCTCGTTTCATCAAGCGATCGCAGCTTATGTTGAACGTAACTGCCAGTATCATGACAACACTGTATGGACTGGTCTTCATGGTATGAATTACGTTTAACGTAATCTAAAATCGTTTTGTCAAACGAGTCCAGTGCAATAATTTGTAAAAACCGGATTCGCCACATGCACAAGCATTGTATTCCTGGAAATAAATCCTTGGTTGTTAAATCCTTGGCTGTTTGATTGGGGTTTAACGCTCTACTATTAGTTATGTTACTCTTGCGACGATGTGACGGAACAATGGACGAATACACCAACATCAACGCTAGTAACAAGAAATAAAGACAAGACAGGACAATTATTAGAGGCAATAAAAAATACATCACAAACAGATCGCCTTGTTGTCCACTAGCTCTGAGCGGAGCACAAGGGCAACAGGATTGTGTGTTCGATTGGTGTCCAACGCTGTACTCAAGGGTATTTCATTTTATATGACGACGGATTTTCCACTTCACACCGTACACAGCCTTATTACGATGGGAAACCTGGAGCGAACCTCGTAAAAACATGTGACTCGTTCATATACCTGATGGTCCACAGCCGGGCAAGGCAACAGGCAGTTTCATTTTAACCATTAGCGCAATATATGAAACTATCTAGACTTTACAAATTGTGGTTTATTTTATAACTGTTTAACGGACGCTCTGGGAATGCCTATGTTTATAAACCTGGTTCGTTAAACCATAAGAAACCCGTTAATTAAATTGTAGAAACAGAAGAGCGATCAACAATATTTAAACCGGACCTCTATCATAACGCTATATGCTGCTGTCCATGTCGATTTGCTTAATGCTGGGGATGTTAAGTGACTTGACTGCTTTTACTTACATGTAATATATCCCAGGCATTAGTTTGACGAGCCATCCAGATACAATCAATTTAAATCATTGGTAAAAAAAGACGACATCTCTGACAGGAGATTCATTTTAATTCAATAAGCCCTAGAGACATAATCAGTCTCACTTCACCTAAAAACACACAGCTTAAAATAACAACACAGACTCGGATCTGAGGTTGCTGAATCTATAGAAGAGGTCATTTAAACACGACAGAGAGCTAGCTATCCAGCCAGAAGCCTAATTAAGTCTGCTGAGATGTCACCTGCCCGTGTTTGGACAAACAGCCCTGGTGCACAGGCTTATGTTGCATAATTTCATTAATTTGACAAGTTGGGGCAAACAGTTACTTGTAAAATAATCGGAACAAGAAGATAGTTGTCTTCGTACATCTATAACCCGGGTACTTAATCTGGATTCGTCCATATAAGTATAGAACTATTATAATCGGCTGTTACTTAAATAGTGCAACTTCGGAAACTGAACATATTAGTGACATGTAAAAGAAGCAATCGTATTCTCACGGGAGTTTCTATAGTGGACGAGACTAAGACAACTCTTGTACGCTATGCCAGGCCATCGCGCATAAATTTCCACCAATTTTTGGGGCGACATATGCCACAGCCCAGGATATAAAAGAAGTACAAAACAAGATGGCCTGCGTGTATCTTAGAGTCAATGTCTCGACGTAGGAAGTAGAATTGATTTTATTTTAGAATAGTACAAGAATATATAGAAACTATGAAAGAAGCCTGACTCGTTAATCAATCACACATACATATCAATAATATGTTGTGAACCATTACAGGTCCTAACATGGTTGTACAGTTCGGAGTTAGAGTTCGAGGCTTTGAATGATCTTCAGCGCACGTACTGATATCAATATATTCCGACTTACAACCTGGTCATGAAAATTTATAAACAAAATAACTTCGGTATTCTTTTGGCAGTCTGATCCAAACATTAACTAGTTTGCTCTGTTGCAAAATTAAGCAGTTGCATTAGACTCTAGACGTACTGCCCTCAAGCCAACGAACAACGTTGCCTAAGAAGGAACAAATTACCAGGTGTGTAAACGTACTCTTTTCGAATCGAGATAAATATACTGCAATTCACAATGAAGAATTTGTAATAGTATACAAAGGTGTTATCTCCTGAAAAAAACAGTTTCTATATTTGCGGAATTATGATGGTTTAATTAACGGACTTAAATAAAGAAGCGTCATTTTTCGGAGTTGTGAGTTTGTTCTTGTCACGGAAAGTTAGATACGAATACGCATGTCGTAGATTAGTATATATACAGCCAACATATCGGTATGGTTAACATGTTCCTACTTACCTGATATATTAAACCGGTGATGTCGTCTTACATTTTAAGGTAAACATCATCCACTTCCACTTTCTCGATATCGGGAAACATTAAGCCAATATAGATTGGTCAAAAATGAGTCCTTCCGTTATCGAGGCTTATTAACTGGCCTTTAGCCTAAATCTATAGGAAATTGTGGTAATCAGTAAAGTTTTCGCCCTAATAGCATAAGGCCTCCGTCACAGACAGGTAAAGGCTGTATAATGCAATTGGGGATGAGTATGGTGAACTGAACTGTCCTATATCCGCATTCTAACTGATCTTCAACCTACATAGGTATTCAAGTCACATAATCAAATAAAACTGGGTGAGGCTTGACAATTATATGAATCTTAGTGAAGCGATGGACTCTGTAGTGCACCGAAAACACCTTCAAGTCACACCTCACATGTAGTGGTCCCACATATCATAGATAGACCGCGATATCAACATACCCACCAGTCAACGCAGTCACCTTGAAGGACAACACGCCCACTGACTTCACCACAGATAATCAAAGCTCACAAACTACCTGTCATAATACTTTACAATCACATCTTTTTAAACATTGCCATTTGCCACTGTCACTTATTCTAGACATACAAAATCCAGTTCCATTGTTAGACTGCACGCTTCATATATGAAAAGACATAGATTTGTATTGGCATCAGTTTGGAAAGTAAACTGTCAAAAACAGAACAACAACGTAACATACGTCATTACATCGCCAGTTTGTACTGTTAAACATTATGAAAACATAAGGTATCCTCAATATAGCTTTCTAATATATCAATGACATTTACAAATTATGACATACAGTGTGTCACGCCCATGTGTTAGATCGATGAGAGCATAATTACTTTATTAACTAGAGCACCTGTACCTTATACAAACAGAATTACGCTAAACACACACACAAAGTTAGCCTTAAGCTGATGTTTTGGCACATACTGTTAAGAAACAATTCTGGTTGTACGAACTGTCAAAATATTAAAGGGAATTTTGACAAATACCAAAGATAATTAAAAACATTCAAATTGCATATTTTTGTCAACCACTTAAATTACCGCTTTGTATAGATCTATATATGCAAATAGTGCAATTATGCATGACTGTTCACCATCCTGTGGAAGATGTATTTATTGATGGAAAAATAATTGACATATATTTGTGACTTACCTGGATCTAGGCCAACCATTACATCAGAACTGATCAAAGTAATGAGGAAAGCAAGTTGGCAACACTGAGAGGACACTGACCGTTTAACACCTGATCAATTAATGTCAGTAACTGTCAGGTGAAACAAGTGGATAATCCATGTTTTAACAGGTAACATGAAATAAAACATTCACACGACCCGGGAACCATTGACTCGACAGGCGAAGAGAATTCGTCAATTCACCATTGTTCAAAGCAAGTCATTTGGATTGACACCATGTCACAAAAAAAGACCACCACTTACAAATCTTATTGAAACGAAATGGCACGTTAATTGTGTCTTTTACTCAGCTACATAGGGGGCAATGTTTTAACAAAGCACTGTGACTGGTCATATATCACTACTTATGGCCCAGTGTATTCAATCTGCCAACTTCAAATTCGTCATGTCTCAAAGTATTTATTCGCATTTAACGTATACAAACTCCACTTAGCCTCATGTTAACGTCACAACAGCCTAAATCCCGGAGTAAGTTTTTAACCCGTGAAAATCTCTTTGTGTGTTTAGCATTATTTACTTTGCAGATTTTGAAACATTGCCAAACCAAACAAAGCAATAAACCTTAACTCAAAAGAGTAACGATGAATGCAGATTGAACTTTGCAGAAGACTAGGGACAACATAGATTCCTACAGAGTTGTAAATCCAATACGAGCAGAAGCCCAAGTTTCGAATTCTTGTGGGTGAGTGCAATGTTGTATCCTGCGGACCCCATTAATATTATACCTACATTTGCACATCAAACATTAACGAATATCTATACCTAAGCTTCTATTTAACTGTTTAAAAGTTCTGCAGAGGGAAGTTCACAAGAAACAGAGCTTAACCGCAGTTATCACGGCATATCTTACTATGGATCAAACCATCCTCAGTGATATTCAGTATTCATCACTTACCTGTAACATTAAATGCTTACTATGGACATAAAAGGTCACTCACTCCCACAGTCTAACTACAATACAGGCGGCTATTGGTTCTAATTTCGCTAACTATAGTTCATCGACTATATTAATGCCAGTTTTACAAAGTAATGATATTGTCATCTACTGGGTGATATACATACCTGTACATGCCCTGCGTGTCCGAGCATACGACCGTCGCTTGTTTTATATCCCGGCAAGCTACTTAAAGCTCCGTGTTAAAGCATGCTCCGAGAAGTTTAGACAAATCTGGGTCGGTAATATCTCACTTTACCAGGATAGTAAAACAAGATATATTGTCTATGGTTGCCCTATAAACAGTCAGGTAAAGGGGACCTAGCTGTACTGAAGGGTGTTTCACTTATATAAGAGCGAAGTGCTCCAACTGTCAGGTAAATGGGAGCCCAAGACTGCACGGAAGGGCGTTTCACTTATATAAGAGCGAAGTGCTCCAACTGTCAGGTAAATGGGAGCCCAAGACTGCACGGAAGGGCGTTTCAC
>JARFOD010068776.1:0-22591 GCA_031763545.1 Mopalia muscosa
CCCATTTTAACTAGGAATAGAGTTTATTGTAAGACAAATGGGTTTCCAAAATTTGAAAACCCTGGGTTAAGCGGTTTGGATTTTATTGTGTTCACATCGTCTGTAATACCATTCTTATTATGTACATGTATCATTATGTTGCCATGGAAACCAGAAATTTTATTGCAATGACCCTATTTTAAATAGGAATGCAGTTTAGTGTCAGACAAATGTGTATGCAAAATATGAAAACCCTGGGTTAGGCGGTATTGTTTTTATTGTGTTCCCGTCCTCCATACGGATGGACAGACAGACAGACGGACAGACTGCGTGACGACATAATCCCTACGGCATAATATGCCGATGGGATAAAAAGATATATTTAACCTCACCTTCACTTGGTCAATGGATATACTTGAAAAGTTTACAACTACGTTAATTTTCTCTAAAGACTTGGTCTCTTGGTGCTGGTCATCCTGTTGTCCCAGGCTTCCTCAAGCTGAACTAGCTCATCCTGTGTGTAATGTTTTCTTGGTTCCTATAATAGCAATAATTGAAAATTTAAAAAAAAATGTCCCTTTCTTTCAGTACATTTTACTTAAACATTTTTTTATGACAATTGGTGGGAGATGAAGACATTTTGAAGTGTATTTCAGCTTTATTTGGACAATATTTACCTGTTGAGTATAAACAATAAAATAAATGAATATTTCACAATAAAGTCTGAATTTGAGAACCTGATAACAAAAATGAACCCTGCACCAATTAAAAGAACAAATGACATTCAAGCAGCAAACACTACTATTTTTTCTCTCTCAAACTAATCTAAGATTGAACATAGAATTGTGGCAAATGACACTTTTTGTGGATATCAAACCCTTGATCCTCAGGGCACGACAGGTCCTGTCAAAAGAATATCATATCATAGTTATTTACTACATGTAGTTAATAACTATGATATGATATTCTTCTCTAGATGGTTAAATGACACTTTTTGGTTCCACTCTGAAAAACTATATATATTCTAGTTTATTCCGCTAACATGAACAAGCTTTAATTAAGTTTTATAATGGGTTTTAACACCAAGAATTATTTTTTGTAAAAAAAAAATGCAACTGAGCCTTTGACTTGCATGTACATGACCAGCCGCTGAATCCATGCTGCAGTTATTAGAGTTCAATGGATTCCTAAAACAGAACAATGAAAGATATTTTTTAAAAGCGGATTGCATAGGATTTGTATACTAGAATACATTTCAAAAATTTCTAGAATATATCGAATATTTGGGATGAAATATCAGTACTTTCGATGAGTACTTACCAAATCCCCTTTACATACTATCCAAATAAGATAATAAGTTTATAAAATTGTAGTATTTACATCAAATGAAATTGTCATTTTGTTAAAACATTTTTTGCTTCGTTTCCCTCAAGAGTGGTGGAGACTAACAATTTTGTTACAGGTGCAAAAAGTCAAAACTCAAACTTGTTTTGACTAAATATGACCCTGGTCTGGGCTAGGAGATTAAGATAAAGTCAGTTTGTTTTACAGTGACATGTACAGACTGTCTGTCGACAGATCCAACAAGTTTTAAAAAATAAACCATTCTAGTCTTGTACTCTCCAGTTCATTGTGAGATGCTTAGCGTTGCAGTCTCTGTTAAGACTATTTTAACATTGGTGCTGTAATTGACTGTTCCAGTGATAAGTCTTTCAGAGTTTTCTGGTAATTTTTTGTCAAACAGACTGAGCAAAACTGGCTTCTAACAATTCCACAACTTTACAGAAGAAATTGGGGCATAGACTGTACTATATAAACTGTGTATGTAAATAACTAAATGTGTAATATTATACTTCTTTCAATAATACTTAAGTAAAATGCATACACAAGGCTATATTGTAATCATGTTTAATTAGAGTAAATGATTTTCTCTTGAAATCTATTATTCCCATCTTGTCAAAGTAATGGTGCTCTAACTTGTATTACTTATCTAGCAAGCCATTCAGTAAGTCAATTTTGTAGCTCTGTCAAAGAAGAGAGAATGGACTCAATTGTACTTGTTTGTCTAAGTGGCATTCCATATCAATAAAGATGAAGTTAATGCACGTTTTGATATATTCACAGTCAGTAAGATTATATGTCAAATATCTATATCTTTTGCAGACCTTTAATACAACCAACAATCATGAAGAAGTGAGACTCTCACTGAAATTGCTGGGGGATGTTCAGACATGAACAATAACAAGTGCCTGAGTTTATGTGGATTATTCCTGGATTAAACCGAGCTACATATCCCTGTAAATTGTGTATATTTTAATCCCAGGGGAGCAACTGTCGAATTGATTCGTCACTTTACTAAACAACCTAACATCTGTAATAACTAAAACTAAACCTTAAACCTGGGACAATTTAGCACAATGAATAGGGCTAATTCCTCCACCTTAGCCCTACATCCCGACTATCTCAACCTGTGGTGAAAGATCCACCGCTATCGCCGACCTCTCAAAACATAAGCTTATATCTGATTTTTCTCTGATTTTTTTTGGATGCAAAAGTCACAATGATCTAATTCCTTCTTTCTTTCCTGACATTTAAATAAAGTTTTATTTGAGTTTCTCGCCCGAGTTGACACGTATTACTTATCTCCCTTTGTAATAAAAAGATTGAAAAGAAATATTGCCAGTAGGTTAATTACTAGTCATTGTTTTCAGTGAATCTTAAAAAAATCGGAGAAAATAAAATATAGGTTTTGAGAGGCCGGCGGATCAATTTTCAACTGTCACTACGGGTGGAAATAGGCGAGACGGAGGAATTAGCCCTATACATAGGCCTATAGGCCCTAAGTGAAGTTGTTGCTGTACCGTTCCAAACTATTACGGTACATCACGCGTAAAACCACAGTCATAACAGTGTTATTGTCCAGTATACGAAATAACAAAAGAAACAGAAAGTTCGAATATTTACCTATCTGATACAAGAATGTATATATATATAGGGCCTTATTTTAAAGAAGGAATCGATCATTAAAGGGATGTTCGTGCTTATACATATTTATGGCGTCACAAAACGCAAATATACCTACATTGTTTCAGTCAAGGTTAGGAAATAGCCAACCGTATCAGCATAACAAATAGAAATGTTTATACATCATTAACTCATAGACGGTCATCAATGCCGCAAAACTGGAATACATGATCTGTTAATCAGTTAACTGTGACGAAATTCAATACCCCATGGGAGTAAATTGAACATAAACATTTGAAATAAGCCGCTTATCAAACAGTACACTCTGATCCTGTTAGATTACTATGTTGACAATGATAATATGGTGCTCATCTGCATTATTTTTTTTTAAACATGATTTTATTGATATTAAACATACTTTAAGCTACAAGCTTATAGTGTATGTGTCAAGTTTACAATACAATATATAAATAATAAAGTGCTATGAGCAACTAAAATATATGTGCACTTAACTGACCGCCACCCAACTGCATGCCGTGCTTGACTGGTCCGTTATAGACAATACATAGCTTTGAATAAGCGTGTCAATAACTTGACAATAATATAGTTTATCTGCCATAGGTACAAAATAAATTAACAATAGCTAGTATAGTAAATCTAGTGTTAACGTAATATATTTATATCATACATGTATATCTATACCTTATCAGACGAAACGTCCGCTTGAGCTGATGTAAGTACAAACGCATTCAGCAATAGCTTCATTAAGTTTAGCACTTAGTTCGAATGAGCCATACATCGGTGAGGTAGCAGAGGGGGTATCTAAATAGTCATTTAACATCAGTGTAGTAAACAATTGGTCCCTTTGTATATTGTATAATGTACATTCTATGAAAAAGTAGGCAGCGCTTTCTACCGACGCCCCACAAGAGCATCGCGACGAATTGCTAATAAAATTATTAAAAAGATCGTCATTTAATGAGCTGCAGCCATTTCTTAATCTACATAATATAATGTTTGCAGCCCTTTTCCCTACATAATACCATTGCGGTGGGGGGCTTTTTGCATTAAGTTTATATAATTTGTCTTTAAATACATTATAATCCGAAATTGTCTTAATCGGGTCCGGCAGCGAGTTCCAATCGCGAACAGTTGCTGGGAAGTATGATTTATAAAAGGATACAGTTTTGCATCTATATGTTGTAAAACTATTTGGTGAACGGGTGGGATAAGGGTTCCGAGATGCAATTCTCTCCGGTAGCCTATCCCTTAGACTACAATTTGTGTCATAGACGATTTTATGACACTGGTTTAGTCTATAGAGGCGACGACGCTGGTTTAACTTGATGAACCCAGATTCTTCGTACAATAGAACTGTTGCTACACTTTTTGTAAGGCCTGTTATGGTCCGAAGGCAGTCTTTTTGTAGGGACTCAAGAATAATGCACTGCTCATCGGAGATGTTGTCCCATACCACATCTGCATATTCCAGAGACGGGCGAATGAAGGATTTATACATAATTTCGAGACTTTTTCGGTTGAGTCTATATTTTAAAGCGCGAAACATCGACAAATTTTTATTTGCAGTAGTTATAAAGGTAGCAATATGGTCATTCCAATTGGCACGTGAATTTAATGTAAGACCTAGGTGCTTGTGTAAATCGGACGGTTGAATAGGTTCGCCCAAGAAAACTGGATTTACGCGTGACGGTCGTTTACGTCGAGAACAAAGGAGTGCTTTAGACTTTTCGGCATTAAATGTTACTAACCAGGTTGTTGCCCACCTTTCTATGGATAGTAAATCTCCAGCAATTGAATTAATAATTCGTGGGTCTGTAATGTCATCAGCAGATATGTATAAACAAGTATCGTCAGCAAATAGTCGAACGTTATTTATAAGGTCGTCTGGTAGATCGTTGATGTACAGCAGGAACAACAAAGGCCCTAAGACGGACCCTTGTGGCACCCCCGCTGTAACATCTAGAAGATCCGATTCGCACCCATTAATGACAACTCGCTGTTTTCGGTTAGCCAGATAGCTAGAGATCCATTCAAGAAGCTTGCCGGAAATACCCCAGAATCGTAATTTCGCAAGTAGACCTCGGTGCCAGACCCGATCAAAAGCTTTCGAAATATCAAAAAATATAAACAAAACTTCTTTTCCCTGGTCTAGGGATTGAACAATTTCAAAATAAATGTCAAGTAATTGTGTCACAGTGGAACTGCCTGGTAAAAATCCATGTTGTTTTCGTGACATTCACTCCCGTACATGTGAGAAAACCGATCTGAAAAAAAAACTCTCATAAACTTTACTAACACAGCTAAGTAAAGATATAGGTCGGTAGTTTTTAACTAAAGCAGGATCATCAGATTTAAACACAGGTGTGACATGGGCAATTTTCCACATTTCCGGGAAGGTGTTGTTAGTAAGATAAAAATTAAACATTTTAGATAAGATATTTCCTCTTTAGTTAGTGATTTAGCTTTAAAAACCAATAAATCATCACTTCTCAAAGTATTTTCAAATTAATTACGGGGAATCTGTTTAAGAAAAGAAGATTGAAACAAGCCATACATGTGCTGCTGCAGTTTACAAAATAAATATAAAAAGCCATCTTGGATTTGACCTGGGGTTCGTCAAAGTGTGTTACTGTCCTTTAATCTCCATGGAAACAGCCCAATGGGCTAAATCAGCAAATAAACAACGGAAAATCAATATTCTTTAAAAACAAATGAAATGCTGTGATATCTTGCAATGAATTATGTATAAACCATTCTGAAATATAATTCAGTGTATACATGATTACATAAACCATTCTGAAATATAATTCAGTGTATACATGATTACATAAACCATTCTGAAATATAATTAAGTATATACATTATTACATAGACTGATGTTAAATATATAACAGTATAAACATGATAACATGCTAATTCTGAAATATAATACAGTATACATATGAGTACACCTCCATTCTGAAATAATCAAGGCTTTGAAAGGGGCATGTTTAATTTTTAACAATTCGCGTTTACAGCTTTTAAATACCGCTTTTGCTTCTGATTACCGATATAACAGACGTATATCGCAAGGCCTATTATCTGAATATACTCCTATCTTAACCAAGTAAACCCTCTGTTAAAATATATCAATGGGTATTGAGCGCTACAAGCAATTTGTCAACGACTTTTAGGACAAACTGTAAAGAGATCTTTGATCCGTCCGTTTATACATGTACATGGTCATAAATTATTCCAAAAGCCCTCTCCCACCGACGTTCCCATCTCATACCCGATGTAATTGGTACGCCATAGCTTCTATTTGTGTCAGAATCACTTCTACAATTAATGTTATGTCTCATTAAACATTGAACATAGAGAAAATCAGAGAAAATGGCTTGATCTTGATTTCTATCCAGCAGACACCCCGCCTCGGTGTATGATTATTAAAACATGTCTTGTGTATATCATCAGCATCGCCGTCAGCAGTATAATTATATACCACATACCACAACAATAAAACATATAAACACAGCTGTACACACTTTCACACAATTCTATCTTACTACTTATTATTATAATTTGCTAATTTGTGGTTAGGAGAAGGGGAAGTTCCAGAGGGTTGGAGAATGTCCTCCATCAAAAGCCCTACAAGAATGAGTGAATCTCACACCAGTGTACGTGGACAGGAAATATACATTTTCTATCTCCATTTTCTATTTGATTGACAGCGGTTTAGAGCATCCTCTGTCGTGAAGCACGAGAAGACGATACTCTCGCCTGTAATAGATATTCGGGTTACGAAACGCAAGAAGCATGGAACTTACAATATACAATTGGGCTCAACACTGGTATTCATGCGCGGACAAAAAACACAAGACAAGAAACGTGTCGTACAATATCTGTTTATAGGTCTACTAAGTTCAAGTAAAAACACGATGCACATCTGTTGCTGTTTATATAAATATTGGAGCAAACAGCTGGATTAATGGTTTTGTTGGACATAATAAATGACCAAATGAGTTCAAATCATCCAAAATATTAAAATGTATTTTAACATTTCTGTAAAACGTCAGTTTACTAGGATGATGTCATTCCCATCAATAAATGAACATTACTATGTACTACATTTGTCGTAATACGGTTGGCATCATCATCATCATCAATCCGACAGCTCCATCATTACTATTTCCAATCTTTACTCTGTCTTCAACCTGTTGTGGAGTTCTATGACACAGGTCTCAAGTTACAGGCAGTACGAGGAATATGGTAGCTGTGATAAAGCAAATAGTTACATTGCAAAGAATATGTTTGATATAGAAAATCCATTACACCAGTCTCTTTCATTATATCTCATTTTAAAAGTAAACAGATTTCTATTTTAGAGAGTAAATATAAATTTCTATATACAAAGGGTAATGGATCAAATAAGTCAAGGAAATATTTGTTCCATATCAGTTCAGGGATAATTTTATTTCGTATATTGACCAACGTCGAACAATAAAAATATGCAAGACAGATTGAGTGGATTTAATCGTACTATTTATCAATGACATACAAAATTCGTCAAAGCCTGGCTTAAATTTCTTATGTTTCATAAACTGGAATCATTGTCGTTAGATGTTACATATACAGACATTTCGGTACAATATGTTTTAGTAGCATTGCAATCTGAGTGAACAATACCTTTGTTACAGAGATAAATCCCGATATCCAGTAGTGGTAGCCAGTAGATCTTTTGATCTTAACTTCTATAGTCCAGTTAAAAATTGATCACATGTTTTATGATAACTATTAATGAGCCCAACGGTTACCAGAAGCGACGCAGTTAAAGATACACGATTCAGACCTCTGTATAAACCGTACCGAAAGTACAAACGCTATGTACAAATAGGGAGACGAGGGACATTATGCTTAAGTTGATTCACATGTACGAAATTAGTAATTACAGATGGTATACTCGATTTGATGAACACGTGCAAACAATATAAAGAAGAGAGACGATGCCTATTAACTTCACACAGAGAGGAAGTCCACGCCAACAACAGTTTCGTGTTAACACAGACTCAATTCAGTATACCATAAAACCTGAAGTGAAAATCCCTCATAATCCTGTTGCCTTCCTGAAGAACCAATATGGCTAATGTCTTGGGTTTCTTGATGCTCAGCTGTCAAACACCTGGTTAGCACTCTCCGATATGTGCGAGGAGCCTAAGACAGGCATTACCACTGGCCATAAAGCACATACTTGTCAAACTTGTCGTCCTAATAGGAAATAAAGCAATTGTTAACTGACTGAAGCTGATCGCCAGTGGACATGGAACAAACTGTTAAACGACCGGAGGTCATCCTGAACGGACATTAACTCATAGTAGGTCGTCGTGACGCGGCATGGGAATACATGTTGTTAGGTCGTGGTAAAAGGGGTATGGTGATAATTTGTAAATGATCAAAGTTCTTGCTGAAATAAACCCATTTAAATCGACCTATCAAGAAGAATATAAAAGCAACAACTTAAGAACCGTCTTAACCTGTCCTTAGTTTTAGCGCAAAACTTTCCATATTGCATTTGAATCGAATACATTATTTTTATCACCTGCGCCTTACCCATTTCGTGGTCTTCATTTACCGGTTATCTTAGGCTCACATTGAAAACCCGGACAAGAATTCCCTCAGAGGGCCTACGCATGCGATTCAAAAAGAAATACTGATTGAAATGAAAATGTTCCTGTGTGTGTGTTTTGTTTTCATTGCTTTACCGCCAAGTCTCTCCCTTCAGAGAGACTGGGTAAGTTAACAGGACCGCTACTAATCATTTGTCGAATGTCGTCTCATTGACCAAACTATCCTATATCCAAGATAAGCATGACTTTACAAGTAAGTGTGATCTACTGGATATGACATGACAGCTGCCTCTCAATTTCGGTAGCTCCACACGCAATTTTATTTCTGTTGTTCTTCAAGGGGGTGTATCGTTCCGTTTCTCAATATTTTATCAATCCATACTATTGAGCTTTTTCTTTATATAAGCACCAATTGGCTCTCACGAAATATTAATTTTACTAGAGAAAATGGAATGATTCTGACATACACGTTGGGTGTATTTCTTCCTTCCTTCGCCATTCAGTAAATCAGTAATTGCTGCCATAAGAGTGTACAGAGGATCTATGTGATTAGGACGAAGCTTGGCACCTCGTAGAGGACAACCACACAGTATCATACAAAATGGTGCGATGTTATCCCAGCGAAGTAAGCTGATGTAAGCTCTAATATTAACAGGTCAGCATTTGGGAGGAAATAATATACTCAGGTGCAAAGGCTTTTCCTGACAGGGCTTTGATGAACAACTAAAGCCCCAAGGAAGTCAATATTCTCAGCCGATAGCACATTTAATGCTGTGTCGTTAATAATGAATTTAGTGATTTGGTCTACACCTTGGGCCTGTCGTCTAGCCATCAATCGCGTGTAACTGACATGGGGAATGCCCTCGGTGAAGGCGAGGAAGATACTCTTGGAAACTTTTATATCATTGATATCGTTCTGTGAGGCTAAAACCCAGGAGCTTTTGTAAAAGAATAGCTTATGCGACTGTCATCCTGAAAGGAAATAATGTTGACTATACCTACATATTGCCCTAAAGTGTGTCGTTCTGTTAACATATCAACCCCAGTGATGTTTTGACGCAGCCTTAAGGATTTTTGATATAACTTTGTCTGTGTTTCATCGCTGGAAATATTGCATCAAAGTAGACTATTTAGATTCTCCATCGATTGGCTGCCTCCAAAGGTGTCGTCAACATTTTCCGCGAGCCTGACGGTCTCCAGCTGGCGTGACAGCCCTATGGTACCTCAAGTCAAGATTGCGGCAAATCTGGACAACATGCAATTTTTTTTTCTTCTCTTTTCATTTTGCTTTACATTTTCGTTTTTGTTCTGTTCTTTTGTGTTGGTTTTTGTTTCAGCAAATAAATGAAAGTGATAGCCTTTACAATTAACACAGAGGTAAATGACGGAATGGTGTCCTAACTTAGAATTAGAGGACCATATTGATTCCAACTTTTTAAAGGCAAGACTTCAAATAATCTTATTGTGTTGGCGGAGCTGGTGTAGAGTTCAGTGTCGTCATATAAATACCATACATTACGAAGTTAACCGCCAAATCTGCGGTAAATAAATGAGCTTCATTTCTTTTGGGGGAAAAAAGCCTTCCGTCAACAATGTTCATAATTGAAAATAGCCTTGACACAACTGTCAAAATGAAGTCATATAGAGCTACAAGTTTTGTAGAATTTATATTTGAAAATAAATGACAGCCAGAACCCGGATGTAAGTTGTCTAGGTTACACCCTATCACTAAACGTAGTGAGCTACAGGTATTGCACCTAAAATGTCATCAAAATACCATACTGTTGTTATTTATTTTTTTATTTTTTATTTTTTATTTTTCTATGCTCCCAATCCATGTCCCTGCACCTCAGTTGAAACAGTTATTCGTGCACATGCTGAATTCCTCTCCCGACACCGAATCCTTGTCCGAGCCAACTAAACGAGTTATTAGAAGAATTTCCTGGGCACTTCTGAAATAATACATGATTAATATGTAAGCTTGTATTACATATCATAAAGGTCTGTAAACCTTAACTGGTACATTAGTTAAAATATAAATAGGCAACGATTTACTCGATAATAGCTCCGTCAGATATACTTGATCTTCACAAACCTTAAATCCACCAGTCACCTAATACATATTTGAAAGGCACAGTTGACTGGCATTCAAGGCTCTTTGCTTGACAGAAGATCTAACTTGATTTAAAAAGAACTATGTCTTAACTAGCTAAAGACAGTACTTCATATGAACCACAGAGTGTTTTCCGTGACTGTCAAGCGATACATCAGGAGGTCAGGAACAATGGGATGCAGCGCTGTAACTTTTCAATCAGGTTTGGAGTAGAGAGGGTCGGGTGACTTCACACACGATATTGATGAAGCACCTTCTGATCCCCAAAGCACAGTTTAACTACACGCCCTGCTGAAATCCACATGTGGTCTGTCAGTAACCGACGAAACAAATGGCCCAGACCTAGCATTTTGTGGTAAGTAAGTTAGATGCCTTACAAACCGGAAACACAATAATAGATACTAACCTCGTTCTGATAATTATCGATCCGGTCACGCCAATTCCACAAGAGTTAAAACACAAGCCATCTAACTGGCTTATAATGTATCAACGCAGTGCATTCTGCTAAAACGGCTGAGTAAGAGTTTCCACACAATCTGTAGTAATAACGACACCATAACAATGGACAAAAATACATACCAGCAAATTTCAAGGCTATTGAATAACTCTTCTTGGTTTTTAATTTTGCTTTTAAATGTCTTTCTCTAATGACTTTGTAAGGTTTCCATTTTATGTGAAAAAAATAGTGATTTACGAATTTGTCATCGATGCAAATAATACATAGAGTATTGGTGATTGATCCATAGAATGGTGAAAGCAATAACCAGCTGCACATTTCTTGCTCGTTTTCCGACACTTGTTTGCACTGTATGTTTTTTATCCAGACAGCGGCTGTTACAAGTGGCTATGTTTTGATATGTTAATCAATGTTTCAGATGTCTCTTAAATGCAATTGTTGTATTTAATTGAATACTACTGGAAGCTGTATCTTTAAATATATATAAATCAACATTTGATTTTTATGTTCTATGTGAAACTTAAGATACACCACAGCAATACACAAAAAGTGGATAAGTCCATATAGAAATGTCATACACATTTAATAACAGACTTTGGGTTCATCAGAATCCCGCCTGGCTCAGCTAATGAATTGTCTGTGCTAATTGGACGACATCACTCGGACAATGCGATGCATTTTCGGAAATATTTATGGGTCTAACACACATTCATTTAATTCTTGTGATGTTATCACGCGTCGACAACCCTTTCTGTCCAATGACAAATCAGAAGTAAATTATTCTACAGACTTCCATCAAAAATGCAATTAACCAAATAAACGTTTCGAAGCACACATCAATGGACATTGGCAACACAGGAAAGTATAGAAAACCGTAGATGAAATATTTAAACTTCGACCACAGGATATTTTTGCACGACAGGAAATGTTCTTCTTTCCGTTAGGTTTCAACTTTATTTCATCCGGTCATATGCCGCTCCGGGCCCATTCAGGTGTGTTTTGGTCGAAACTGTTCAGATTTATATACACAAAGGCCGTCATTCGAAACCTTAGTATAAAAGGACAGTTTGTCGGCAACCGAAGAGATTTAGTTAGGAATTTCCATCATAGTTTTCTACCAATTGTCGGCAATGCAGTCGTCTGGCGAGTTAATAAATCTTGAGTAAACATTCAATACAAAGCGAGCACTTTAAGAACAGAATTATTTCTTCCAGACAATTTCTTGTAAACATATTCATTTGAAATTGGTTCTGAAACTGAAGTTTTCGGGGCTCAGTTTATTGTTTTCCTCACACCCGCTTGTGCTGAATAGGTTATAGTCAAAAGTAGGCAATATTATTACAAATGCGATAAGTTCAGCAATATTAAAGTGTTTGAAACTTTATGTGGGTATAGATTGAGCCAAGAAAAAAATGAATCCATGCGTAACATTACAGCGTAGTAATAAATCAAGTCAACAATGCCTTTCCTGTTGCCCTTGATCTGGTTTTAAATATTTATCACGAGAATAAAGCGGCTTGATGGACATAAGTAATCATCGATTTATCTTACAGTCATTCCTCAATGATTTAGTTTTATGAGTTCATTAATAAATCATACCCCCATCAGTCTTATGTTGACATTTTCTAACCTGTAAATGCATGTCCCTGTTAATCGTTGATATCAACATGACGTGTAGTTTAACGCCTACGTTGGCAATTGAACAACATGAATATCAATGCTAACGAATGTTGCAGCTGCTACTTTCATGATTTTTTCATGATCTCGCTTCAAAAAAGAAACATATGTTAATTGATTTAACTTATGTGTCTCTCATAACATATTTGTTTTTTAGATTATTTTTGCCTGACGCCAGCTAATCTTAAATAATACTGTTTTCTTATGGGGCCATTGGGATTTCCAGCCAAAGATCTACCCGTCAGCTGTTAAACACGGAATGCTAATACAAACAAGAATAATTAACAATCTATAGACACGTATTACTTGTAGTTTAATTAAAAAACATAACTGATTTATTTTTATTTATTTTTCTTGTAAATCGAAATAACATACACAAAATATTAATGAAAAAACTGTAAGTGTTGTTAACGTTTTTCAGACGAAGTGACACAAATGCCAATCTTGAATATACGGAAGATAAGGAAATAAGAGAAACCGTTATTGACATACCGTTCTTTTATTACCTTCAACAAATATAAAACTTCTACCAAATTTTACTGAATTTCATGATATACCACTATGAGGCATGCATTATTTCTAAAATAGTGTACATCGCTATGCACTAAACTAAGACGTCACATAGCTTGAATGTACAACTGTTTTCCGATACAGTGCAGTTTCTGTTGTTATAGGATCTGGACGCAACAGAGGATGTACCATAGCGCAATTGATGCTGTATGGTAACAGAGATTTTGTATTGATTTCCAGGTTTTACCGTTAACGTAACATGCGTTCTGGAGGAAGCGATTGACGCCATTTTCCTGGCACCTGTAACGGTGTACAAAATGCTTGTAGGCAGGTTGCAGGATGTTTATATTGTCAGGGACGTGAGGTCAAATAAATTATCAAATAATAATGAAAAATACCAAATGCATTTCTGTATCCTAATGGTTTGTGAAAGTATTGCAATTACGATGTGATTGGTATTCGACGGTCTAAGGGGTATAATACGCTTTTCGAACAAGAAGACAGCCCCTAAGAATGAATGGATTTAACCCTACGATAGCACCACAAATGGCACCACAAACAGTGCTTGCTATCGATTTAATGTGGGATAGGGAAACAGTTGACTGGAGGAATTGGATGACCGATAGTCGGTAGATAAGTTCGGGTTCGAGAGACCGCCTCTTGTCGATTATTATATATGCATGCAGGACCATACACGAGATAAGGATACGTTGTTCTTCGTCCACACGCTGTAGTCTAGAGGCGTCAGAGAGTGTATTATCAGATAT
Organism: Mopalia muscosa; assembly: GCA_031763545.1. Taxonomy (NCBI): domain Eukaryota; kingdom Metazoa; phylum Mollusca; class Polyplacophora; order Chitonida; family Mopaliidae; genus Mopalia; species Mopalia muscosa. Next base: position 14,092 of record JARFOD010068776.1, read on the forward strand.
AGACCCTCATGTATTACTCACAAACTAGGTCCACTGTTTATCTCGCGACTCGTTATCGGAAAACAGGCAAAAGTCTTATAAAACGCAGGTACCAAGTACATTGTATTGTACCATCAGAGAGCCAGACCGGTTTTATTAGATAATACCAATGCAATGCGCAATTTTGTGGTATAGTATGATTGTAGAGGATTGATTGATTGTAGAGGTACAGTGAGATTGTAGATCGTACAGTGAGATTGCAGATCGTACAGTGAGATTTTAGAGGATACAGTGGGATTGTAGAGGGTACAATGAGATTGTAGAGGTACGATGAGATTGTAGATCGTTCAGTGCGATTGTAGAGGATACAGTGAGATTATGGAGGGTGCCATAAAGCTGCCGTTAGACCTTGAATGCCGAACACACTCATCCACCTAGAATGAGGATAAGAAATTTTATGAATTGAGTACTAAGATATCTCCCTTAGCCACCATCCTGGCTCTCATATGGAACAGTGAAATATATAAAACTCTCAATATTGCAGCCAACTGAAGGCATGGATCGATTTTGAGAACAATAATTAAACTTGAAATAATTTTTGTTGTGTCTCTAAACATATCATATAAAAACTACGCAATTTGTCTTTTGGAAACTATTTCAAAACATTTTTTCCGCTAAAAAGGTATGTATGATAATGATTTTCCAGAAATAAGCAGGTGTCTACGCTGAGTTTTCCAAGTGTCAATGTTGAGTCTTACCAAAATCTGAAGTTTTGGCTTTCATGAAGTCTTTTTTTATCTATCAAAAACTGTCTCAACCTCTTTCATTGGTCGGATTGAGCCTAATCAGACACACACTCAATGGTATATAGTCTTGAGCGTCATAGTCTTCAGCATATAATTGTTAAACAACACGTGACAGGTGACACCATTTTGAAAAACCAATGGAATAGTCGGTCGCATTAGTTATGGCCATTGGATAGTTGTATTTCGTGTCAAAGGATAAACTGACGTTACACCGAACTAGAGTTGCAAGAAACCTATATAGTTATTGCTGCCATACGTGATGAATAATCTATCTAGTTATCCAGTCTTACCAAACTGATAGAGAACAGATCCGCTGAGCGGTCAACTCTGATGACATATTGATTATTAGTCGTCTGACTTCCTTTCGTCTGGTTGTCTATTTTGATCTGAGATCCGACATAGAATAGGTTATCAGTTTTGATAACAAAAATTCTATTCATTTTACCATATTGATCCTGATATCAATCAATCACAGTGTGTAATCATGGGCTATAGTTTAGGAACCTTACTTAGAATATCCTTTGAAAGGGATATCTGGAAACAACAGAAAAACACATACAAGTGTGAAACGTAGTTTCCATTACAATTAAATATGGATCATTTGGCACATATTATTAGTTTTTATAAACGACCTGAAATTGTTTTGTTAGTCGGTGGTTTGGGAATATACAATCTAAAGAGGTTTACAGCATTTAATGTTGTTTTTGACTTAAAAATAACTTAATTTGTCTAGCGGTATAGTGTCGATCATTCAAACCTCCATCATTGACAATAGTTCCAAATCCCATGGCACTTGTTTCCCAACATCACCCAGATGGTGTGTTTAAAATTCCTTACACCATATATATCTGCTAAATTACTAGGAATGTAAATTGTTCTTACATCCTGATATCTGTTTGAACATATTGAGCTTAAAATAATTGCACCGTGCATACACAATGTTATTGAGAGTTTTCTTGGTTGATGATTCGTTCGGTTTACTTGTGGCATATTGAGGATCTCGTCAGATTGCCAACACCATCTGACATCCCATTGTATACAACATAAGGAATAGTGTTACAAATACAGTAAAGTGTACTGCGTGGATCTCTAAGACACAGAAACACAACTCCCGGAAATCTTGTTTCCTGATCATTTATAGTTTATTTCAAACTTAGTTTCGGATTTGAAACCAGATTCATTCGCATAACGATAGTGTGCGTGTGTTGATAAGTGTATCTGCCGTAGTGTTTGCTTTTTTTTTTTTTTTTTTCTTCTTTTTTTCCAAATTGTTAACATCCCAAGAACAACCGATTCGTTATTAGAGAATACAACCGATGATGAATACATAGTATTTCAATAGACATGATGTTGACGTCAGATTGAATTTATTTAGGAATATAACTCGGTAATAAGACATTTCTTAAACAACATTATTTCTCGTTAATTTCTATTAATATTTCACTGTTTTATTCAATTCGGTGTGTAACGTCCATTGTGTACGTCACATCCGGAATTATGTGATCTAGCACAAAATCGATAGCTCTCCACGGACTGGATTCTTGAGGATAATGTCAAAACCAAGTCATTCCGTAACATTGATTGGAAATCTCCACGGATTAAGCGGTTACTCAACAATCGATCTCCATAGGAAAGATCTTGCAAATTTCTTTGTGCTGTTGTTAAGAGATATTTCTTTGTATAAGACAGGTGCTCTCGGCGGATTCCATAATACCACGATATAAACCCCTGTTCTTCGTCAATACTCCCCGCTGTTAAAGGCATGGAGTAGGTGTCCTGGCAATACACTCTCATCAATTATTCTGCTCCTGCAGCTCATATATTTCTCTTGACAGCTTTCATACAATACCCTAACAACTTATTGCTACTGAAGATACATGCTATGGACTATAAAGGTATATATGAGTTTTCTTGACACTTCCCTAGAATTTAAACGAAGTGTAAAGAAAACACATTCTGGTTCACTATTTCCACTCGAAAACATTGCACTTTCTATATCAACATTCAATCATAGTGTCACAAACTGTTCGTCAAACTAATCTGTATAATCTCAACTAATTTGTTTTTTTTTTTACAATTTAAGTGTTATTTTAAAATAAAACAGCCTAAAACATCGTTTATTTTACAACTGTTAACAGAGAAGAGCCTAAAACTTTGTCTTTATGTGGGTATGTTTTACTCCTTAATCGTCTATTTTACAACGGTTAATAGAGAAGAGCCTAAAATTTCGTCTGTATGTGGGTATGTTTTACTCCTTAATCGTCTATTTTACAATGGTTAACAGAGACAATCCATAATGCCTTATTCCTGCAGAGAGTAATTCAGCTGTAAATTCACAGTCAGTTTGAAGTCATGTATCAGGTGTCTCCATAGTCTACAGTAACTGCATCTGCATCTGGATGAGTCAGCCACGGTTTGTTTTATTCATAAAATGTTGCTCAATCTGCCCAATATCACCAACATGGATATTCTTGTTTGAAGGAAACTGTCAATATTATCAAATTTCTTCATTAATCCATCAATGAAAGAAGACAGCTATGTCAACAAACATAAGTTATTTTAACTGCATCTCGCCTAGTATCGCTTATAAAGATGCTCCGGCATTGACTATTGCTGTTCGGATCCTTCATGAACTACACAAATTTTGAGTGGTTTTCAACCGCTTGTTAAGGTCTACCAGATATTCTAAATAAATTGAAGTCTCTAAACAGATCATTTGGGGCTGTTATAAAATAAAACATGTATATCAAGAAGCCCATATGTATAGAGATATAATCACTATAGTTTCCTGTTAATTATTAATATGAGATGCGGGTTTATCGTAGTTTTAAACATTCAATGAGTTCTCATAAAACAGTCAGCCTCTCAATGCTGAAATGCTTGAGGTGTATGTGTGCTGAACACGGTCCCCACTAGAGTGGAGACCTCGATGGTATTTGATAAACGTACCGTTTTACAACAAAGTTACACACTGCTGGTACCACCGTTACATAATATTTCAGGAGGAAATGTTAGGTCATGTTAATAAACATGAATTTTTCAGTTGTAGCGATACTTTAAAATGTTTGTAACTCTCATTGTATACAAAATGTATATATATAACGATGAATTTTATTGTTATTTATTATCCTGTTCAAATAAGGCTAGTTAATCTGATCCGTCGATGGTGTAAATATTTCAGAGCACAAAGTGCATTAAATGGTTGTCAAGCATGATATGCAAGTCAAGTAAATACATAGATTGAATAACAATAGCGGTATTGTGCGTTTCCATCAATCTACAGAAATATCATATGTCAATACCTGGACTAAACCTACTTAAACCAGATTGATTTTACAAAGATATATCCAACAAACATGTACATTTATACTGAGCTAAGTAGGTGCATCTCTCATAGCAACCATTGGTACAGGGGTTTATTGTAGTGTTTGTCTTCGTCTCATTTGACTTCTCTGTTCACAGAACTCTGACAATATGCATATGTAATATGTCATATATGACAAGCAGTTTTATCACTTCTTTCTTTATTCTACAAATGTTGAATTCATTTCTACATATCTGAAATTATTTTCCACATATGTGTAATTATTTTCCACATATGTGTAATTATTTTCCACATATGTGTAATTATTTTCCACATATGTAAAATAAAGCCATTTATTTTTGTGGAAAATAGTAACACATATGTGGAAAAGAATTTCACATATGTAGAAAAGAATTTCACCTATGTGGTAAAGAATTTCACCTATGTGTGAAATAAAGATTTCATACTTTTTCACATATGTAAAATTAATTATTCATTTTACATATGTTGAAAAGTATTTTACTTATGTAAGTTAACAAGGTGAATGGAACTCTTCTGTAGATATGTGAAATAAAAGCATACACGATCTCAATTACACGATTCTCCCTCACAACCTGTGTTAAGCGGCAATGGATTTGCTCGAAAAGTACAATCTGATCAGAAGGACATTGTCGAGAAAATAAAATGATGTAAATTACAATAAAAATACTGAAAAAGAATAGCCCCGTCGCCTTATATAATATTCACTCTTCATTTGTCACCTTTATTAGCATTTCTCATAATAAAATGCATAGTTCTGTTTTGTTGGTTGTAGGAGAGTTCCACTTGTGGCAGTCTGCACTCAATGACCTATATATAACATGTGGTTCGTGTTTGTGCTTTGTTTTGTTGTTGTCGTAATTTCGTTTCAGTGGACCATCTCTTACCCAACTTGACTCTGGGACTGTGATGCTGAGGTTAAACTAGCACAGCATGTGGAATATATTCCTGTTGTCCTTGCATTCGTCTTGAAAGTCTTCACAAAGAAAATACACAAATGAAGTTTGCATACGGTCCCTTACCGTGGGGAGAAATCATTTCTAATTCTTTTTGATAAGTGGAACTCTTTTGTACATATCTAAAATAAAAGTTTATTTTACATAAGTTCAAATCTGTTGCACACATGTGAAATAGTTAGGCTTTGGTGTTTTATTTTACTTTTGTGGAAAAGAATTTTACACATGTTGAAAAAATTTCTACATACATGTATGCTGAAAAGAATTCTACATTTGTTAATTTGTTTTCACATTTAAGTGGAAATCTTTTCAACAAAGGTAAAAAATAACTTTACATTTGTGAAAAAGAATTGTACATAAGTAAAATAAAAGCAAAATTAATTCGACATATGTAGAATCAAGTTAGAAGTGACAAAACGGCTTGACATAGCTATCAGCCTAATAGACTTGCTAAGTCTACATAGAATTGAAAGGGCTTTTTTTGTCAGAAAACAATAACACCTTATGGTTGTATTGATGGCGCTGTTTATTGTTTGTCTTAACCCCGTCATATCAGGGAATACCATTAAAGTAAATAATTAAGTGAAAATCCATTATTCAATTACCCAACCTCATCTGAACAAATGGTTTTTAGAAAATGAAATCGAAAACAAAAACATAATTATACAAATTGAACAAAGTCGATTAAAGCCTTTTTGTCCTTTGCTTTTCTGTGGCTTTCACTTGATACATATAAGTAGTGTCTTGGTAAATATATAGAGGGTATTACACAGTGAATATTGAAAACCATAGATATGTTGTTTAAGGCTCATACCTGCTTTCGGCCCACCTGCTCGAATAGCAAATGATAACGTGGAGTAGCTCCTGAATGTGTATAAAGATAAGTATTAACAGCACAAATCTTTATCTCACCAGAAAAATGCTTCAGTTCTTTTAAATTGATATATTATGGATAAGAATAACTTATAAATAGATTTTTCAAAAACATATTAAAGTAAATTTGAGAGTAATACAGCCATGTAATATTTGTTTCATATCTGCACGAGTGGAATGCAGCTTGCCTACGCTCGGATTGGTCCCTTCTGTCCATTGTTACAATTCAACAAATGAAATGCTCAACTTACATTTTATTGTACAATTTGTGATGGCGTTAGCGCAGTTTCAAAACTCTTTGCTTCTCTCTCGACATGGAAGCGGACCTATGCATATTGCTTTCGGATTAAAATTTATCTAAAAGTGCGTTTATGGGATAAATAAAATCTACAATTCCTGTGCGGGATATCAAATTTATGAAACTCGAGCAGTAATATTCATTGACTCATTGACGGAGGCCCGGAATAAATGACAATTACTTCTCTTGTTTCATAAATTCAGCCAAAAGAGACCCTCGTATGTAAGTATCAATGCTTTAATCAAGTATCAAAATCCAAATTGATTTTAAGTTCGTGCTGTTGTCAAACAAACTTGACAAAAGAAGTGTTGGACCATGATGCTGGTGCTGTTGTCAAACAAATCTGACATAAAGCGTGTGTGGCCATGAGGCTCGTGCTGTTGTCAAACAAACTTGACAAAAAGAGTGTTAAGCCATGAAGTTAGAGCTGTTGTCAAACAAACTGGTCATAAAGTGTGTTGCGCGACAATTATTGTGCTGTTGTCAAACAAACTTAACATCATCAGTGTTGGGTCATGAGGCTCATTGCGTTGTCAAACAAACCTGGCAGAAGGATTGTTGGGCCGTTAGACTCGTGCTGTTGTCAATCGAACCTAAACAATGAGTATTGGACCATGAGGCTCGTACTGTTGTCAAACAAACGTGACGTAAAGAGTGTTGACCATGAGGCTCGTACTGTTGTCAAACAAACGTGACATAAAGAGTGTTGGACCATGAGGTTCGTACTGTTGTCAAACAAACTTGACATAAAGTGTGTTGGGCCATGAGGCTCGTACTGTTGTCAAACAAACGTGACATAAAGTGTGTTGGGCCATGAGGTTCGTGCTGTTGTCAAACAAACTTGACATAAAGTGTTTTGGGCCATGATGTTCAATTATTTCTTTTCTTTTCAATGTTATAAGTACATCAGACGACAATACAAATTTGAAATATATTCTGATACCGCTTCATTATATATTGTTTGAAAGTTTTTTATTCTGTTTATTCTCCGTGTGGTTCTACTTGTAGGCGCGCCTATTGTTTGAAAATCTCTGAAAATAGTGGTTATAAAAATCAGTATGTATTGGAATTGTAATTCAGATTCCAGTTGTTCTTCTCTAACTATTTATGAACGGGTTATAGCAAGGCCAAGGAAATGAAAGTATTATCTAGACCCCACCCAGAGTGGCGTATCTGTAGATAATATAGTCATCCGGATACTTGAGTTATGCCATTTGCTATATTTTGTGGCGCCTACCTAATTTTCATGTTGCTTTTTATGTCGGATGATAGTCTGTATGTTAGGTAAACATGTCAGCCAAGAGATGCCTGGTGCCATTTAACAAAAACTCTTTAGATACAGTTAAATTTCGACCAAAATTGAGCCTGGCCTTCTTTATCTCTGATTTGAAACGAAATAATATTTGTGTGTGGCATTTTGTTAAGCGTATCAGTCATATGTTGTAATGATACTATCAAATCCCTAAAGATAATGATCTCACAGAAATGCCAAAGCCTTTATTCCGACTTGATTTACATATATCAAATCGCCATATTCATATAGAGAAACTTCGTCTGTATCATTAGTATTAATCAGTATTCAATGGACAAGAGATTGAATCTGATTGAACCGATTTACGCAATTACACAACGATAAATCTGTATGAGTTTTGAACGACATTTAGAAGTGGGGTAACATAATTATGCAATTTTTTGCATAACCAATTCTTCTTTTGTGCTAGAACACAACGTGCTGATACACAAGCCTGTATCCTCAACCGGACTTAAATTGGTGGCAATGCATGCATGTATGTTATATATTATATTTTCAACCTCTGTTTTTTAGTCAATATACACCTGATGACGATACAGGCATATATAACGTTGTGTATCACAAAACAAGTAGGGGATATCAAGATTTTGTGTAATTAGATAATTCTGTATGTTTGTAACCAGATATGTCGTTTTGACTCAATCTGATTACAAACGAAATGACATAGTTTTAAAGATAAAATTGTTTAACAACACGTGACAGTTGAAACAGCTATGGAATAGTCAGTGACACTAGTTTCGCTCACTGGCTGGTTGTCTTTCGTGTCAAAAGATAAGCAGACATTGCGCCGAAAGAGAGTTGAAAGGAACCTAGTTATTGCTGTCATACGTGCTGAATAATCTATCTAGTTATCCAGTCTTACCAAACTGATAGAGAACAGATCCGCTGACCGGTCAACTCTAATGACATATTGATTATTAGTCGTCTGGTATC
>JARFOD010068887.1:0-22581 GCA_031763545.1 Mopalia muscosa
TTGTGTGATTTTTAACGCAGTCTCCAGAATTCACAGGAATCTAATTGGGCAACGTCGTTCTTATGCTTTAGGCCATTGCATAACAAACGGCTTTATATCTACCAGCGTCTAGGCTGATCAGTAGGGGCTATACTGTTAAAAGCCGATCGCTGGTTATACGAGCGTAGGGTGTAGCAGGCCTGAGTGATATATAACCCTCCAACACAGTGTAGATGCCTTGGTGATACTGTATTGCGATTTCTATTTTTGTGCACAATCATTCACATTATTTCGCTTGAATTTACAGGATTCTTGTGAGCTGGAAGAACGCATAAAGCGATCTGATCTAGATTCTGAATTAGGTAAGACTGAAGGGACGAAATAAAGGGAGTCAGTGGATAGCAGTTAGGAAAAATAATGTTTATGGTGTGTTCATAATCGCGTTAGTCACTTTTTCGATAACGTTTGTTAACCCATGTAAGGTAGACTATCCATGCGAGATCGTTCCTATCTCAATAACGTTTGTTTACCCATGTACGGTACAGTATCATGCAAGATCGTTGCTATCTCAATACCGTTTGTTTACCCATGTATGGTAGACTATCATGGGAGATGGTTCCTATCTCAATAATGTCTGTTTACCCATGTATGGTACAGTATCATGCGAGATCGCTGCTATCTCGATAACGTTTGTTTACCCATGTACGGTAGACTATCATGTGAGATCGTTCCTATCTCAATAACGTTTGTTTACCCATGTATAATGGTAGAATATCATGCTAGATGGTTCCTATCCCAATAACGTCTGTTTACCCATGTAGGGTACAATACCATGCGAGATGGTTCCTATCTCAATAACGTCTTTTTGCCCATGTAGGGTACAGTATCATGCGAGATCGTTGCTATCTCAATAACGTTTGTTTACCTATGTATGGTAGAATTTCATGCGAGATTGTTCCTATCTCAATAACGTATGTTTACCCATGTAAGGTACAGTATCATGCGAGATCGTTCCTATCTCGATAACGTTTGTTTACCCATGCACGTAGACTATCATGCGAGATCGCTCCTATCTCAATAACGTTTGTTTACCCATGTAGGGTAGACTATCACGCTATCATATCAATCAAAAATAATTTGAAATGATTTTGAAAAATATGAATTATCTTGACTGTCCATTTACGATATTTCGTGAAAAGTTTACCGTACTTGAATGACCAGCATGAATTTCCAAACTAGCTCCAATGGCGATTTCCAAAGTTTAACGTCGAACAGTACACTATTTGTTATAAATTCTCTTTACAGTCTGTCAAGTCAATCTCACTAAAGTTTTTGTTTACTTCCGTTTTATAACAAATATTTACATCAACTGACAATTACCGTACGATTCTAATTGTGCCACATCCGTTGCATTATAAGTTTTTAACCCAGGTATTGTACGTTTATAAATTCTTTTTACATTCACAGTTCTCCTAGAGAATGTCCTCCTATGTGTGTATTGCTGGGCCAATCAAAATCCACCGCATTCTAAGCTCCTCGGTTATGCTTACGTTATTTGATTAAAACCGGAAATGGGCCTTCATCACCCCCTTACGTACAACCCGCTTGGTCATTAACCTAGATTCATTTTTAATGTCTAAATGTAGCGATATTCGCTAAAACGACGTAATTTGTGCGGTCGTAGCAAGACAAATTACAGCTGTATAAATACACCTGGACTATGCTTTGATGTCATTCAGCTGTAGTGATGAGACGAGTATCTTTAAAAGCCCGGATAAAACCTGTGTTATGAGCACTGAAATAATTGACATTTTAAAAATGTCTGCGCTCACTATTTATCTTTCATACTTTATTGCAGATCAAATGACAATTACAAGTGAAAGGATGAATGTAACACAGACAGGGCCTATGAAAACCATGCATATCTACGCGGACACACAAAGGGACGCAACTCAAGATTTTCTAGAAAAGATTCCTCAAGAAACATTTGTATCTGTCTTATCAGTATGCGTAGTTGTCGCGGTAGTTCTTGTGTTTTTTACCGGTTTTGCCTGGTTGCGCCGTTGGGTGCGAATCCGCCGTGGAGAATCCTCTGCCTGATTTTGAGTTACCACAGAATATTTTGTTATTTTCCAGTAAATTAAATATATGTTATGTTAAGTTTGCTGGTATGTTGCTATCATTTGACTGGTATCAGGCCTGCTGAGAGTGTCCTAGGACACACCGTTGTTGAATTAGTTTAAGTTTCATTTATTTCTGTTGGTGGTCATGGCTGGGACACGACCACAGGAGTGCTATATACGTACGACTGATAAGCACAAACATATCTTTTACTAATATGTATGTGTTTGACCTTTGAGGTGTGCTGAACAGTTATATTCTGTTGTTCAATCTTTATTATTTTAATGAATAATTTTCTATTTTTGTGTGTTATTTGATTTCTATTTAATACTGTGGCTTGTTTTACATTGTACTATAGAGCCCGCAGCAGAGGTTCGACCTCTCTTACGATGTGGCTCCATTAAAAGATCTGGGGTCTGGAGTTCTCTCTTGGGTTGCGGCCGTATTTTCGTAAGACACAGTGAGATTTGGGCAATTGTTCTTCATATAAATACCCTTGAACACGACTTAATGTTATTAAACACTAGTGAGTGTTATATGATCTTTGAAGATGTTATGAGTATTATAAGTTGTGAATAGTTATTTTACGTTGTGGATAGTTATTGAGTTTCGATGATGCTATATGTAATTTGTCAAAGGTGTCCAATTTTTCGGCTTTATGTAATTTACATAGTTGAAATCCCAATTTAAAAGTATAAAAAAAATGAATGATCTGGCTTTATGCGCGATTTTTCGTTGATATAAAGCGTAGTTGTATAACGTTATAGACGGGCAAATTGATCAGATTTGGCAATCACACCTTTTGCTTGTTACAACTTCTAGTATATTGAACTAGTTTAAATGTGGTTAATCTAAAAGTCAATTCCGGTGCTTAATATGTTTAAAAAATACCTCTGAAAACAAGTTATTAATTCTGTTGGTGGACCTGGCGGAACACCACCACAGGAGTGCTATACGTACGACTGATAAGTACAAACATATCTAATGGTGTTTGGCCCCGTGAGGGAGCGGTTGGGCCATGGCCCGACAGAATACTCCTTCGGCTTCCTCGGTCGATCGTAACAGGCGAGAAAAGAGGTGTCCATCAAACGAAATTTATTAAATGTATGTGTTTGACCTTTGAGGTGAGATAAACAGTTATATTGTGTTGTTCAATCTTTATTGTTTTAATGAATTTTTTAAAAATATTTTGGTATGTTATTTGACTTCTATATTTAATACTGTTATGTGATTTTACACTTTGGTATCTTGTTTAACATTGTACTATAGAGCCCGCGGAAGGGGTTCAACTGTTCGGCCCCCGGTATTTGAGACAGTCTCATTATGTGGCTTCGTTAAAAGTTCCCGGGTGGTTTTTACTCGATTCTCTCTCGGGTTTTCAATGTATTTTCGTAAGACATAGTGAGATTTGGGCAATAAATCTTTATATCAATGTCCTTAAAAATGATTTCATGTTATTTTATACTGGGGAGTGTTATTTGATTTTTGAAGATGTTATGGTACTTTACATTTTGGTGTGTTATTTAAACTTTTACAAAGGGATTTATGTTACGCTATACGTGGTAATGTTGTACCATCGTCGTTAGTTATTTTATGAACGTTAGTTGTTTTACGTTTTGGATAGTTATTTGAGCTTTGAAGTTGTTATATGTAATGATTTTACAATTTGGAGTCTTTGTTATATTGGCTTTATGTAGTTTATATAGTTGAAATCCAGGTGGTGTCGATTTAAAAAGATGAATGATTTGGATTTATGTGCGATTTGTCGTTGATATTAAGTGTTTTTGTATCATTATAGATGGATCGGATTTGGTAATCACACGATTTGTTTGTTATAACTTCTAGTATATTGAACCAGTTTAAATGTGGTTAATCTGAAAGTCAATATTTATTATGTTTAAAAATACACACTACTAATGTGCAGCGTCTAAACATAGTGTGGCTAATAGTTTCTATATCACATGATAATTTGGTATCAGTGTATTCTGTATTCATCTGTTGCTGTGTGGTGGGCTTTAAATAAACATTCTTCTTTTTCATAACAGATTACACTGAGAAGTAAACAGAAGGGATAACTCTGGGTGACTATGTTCCTCCGGGTATTCTCCCCTGTATCAGGATTGTTGCTGAGAAAAATTTCATGAGATCTGATATCGATTTTTTGTAACTTCAGTCTAACGGAAAACATTTGTCGAAAACGATCTGTCTTGAGAAAACCGAACGAGTAATACCCCTTCTAAATTTTTAAAATCTATTAGTAGCTGGAAAGGAAACATGAAGAGAAATCAATTAAATCAGTATTCCTAAAAGCTCTAGTTAGAAGTAGACAGTCGCTTTCGTTTCCCATGACTTTTCATGGAACACTTCCAAAAATCGCCCGACCCGCTGCCGTGGCTTAGTGGTAGCGTGGTCACTTACCAATCCTACTCCAATTTGCCGTTCTCGGGATAGATGTGGTCTGTCGGCCATCAGGTATAAGGAGCGAGTCACACGATGTGGCTCCGGCAATCGCTTAGGTGGGCTTTTCACGGTTTTCTCCCGAGTTTCAACCAGTAATGAGACAGTGTGCAGTAGACAATCCGTCGTCATATAAGTGAAATAACCTTGAGTACGAATGTTAAACCCCAATCAAACAAACATCGCCAGAAACAGAATATGAGTATAATAACCTTAGATCTGATTATTTAAAGCAAATCAAACGCACACAGACCTTCTAGTCTACAAATTGAATTCGTAAATTTCATCACCTATTCTATCAAACCTATTTCTCATATTTCCGTATCGCAGATCCTGCATATTGATTCCTTATATCTGTTTCCTATATTAATATTTGGTTACGAACGTTCCTCTGCTAAGTGGTCAATTTATAGCATGATTAAATATCAGAAAAGCAATCTACCTCTATCGTGGGTTCATTCAGACCGAGATGACCAATAAACGTCTGGTCAGAGCCCTGAGAGATGGATTGACCCGTCATAATTCTACCCTTAAGCACTGTATACATGTCCAATATTTGAACAGGAATGGACTAGACTGTACTCGAACAAGCTCCAAGTTATATTTACATGTTCATATTAAATTATCAGTTTCGAGAATAGACGATACAGGGTAATTCCAGACATAAAATAATCATTTTAGAGTCTAATCCAGTTACAGTGCAATCGATCTCATAAACAACATAGTTCCTTGGAAATAAGGAATAATAAATTAAAAATGAGTCGATTTGGCTCCAAGCGTATTTAAAAATGAGCGATTATATTTTCTAAAACATTTTCTATCTTGCGGCAGCTTGCTATTTTGTATCCCACGCCATCAATATGTTATTTATAACAGCGTTTTATTTTCCATCTATCTTTGTTCAACTTTTGTGGCAACAAACAAAGGCGAGACAAAGACAAACTGTGTGAAGTTATACTCCAAGACACCAGATCGTCATATTACCTCTGTATCTCGGCCATCAAATATGTGATTGGGACGACGTATGTCTTAGAACGGTCAACGATCGTGGTTGTATCAACTCCATTTCGGCTCAGTCTGTCGAGGACTGTAATTTATGACATACTCTGATTCATTATTTAGAGTCAGTAATGTAAAAGAAATAGACTTTTATGCATTGACAACTCCGGAGCTTAATATTGACTTAAGTATATGCTGACCTAATTGTTTTCAACCATAACTCCTCTCAATGGATGGACTTACAGGTTATGTGAATCAAAGTAAACATAACCTCAAGGGAGATGATAGTAGACTCTTGTCATTTAGAGAAAGTAATCTTCCACCTCTGTGCGAGAAAAAACAAATTTCTGTCCCTGTAGGGAGACACTAAGCCTACTTTACATTCAGCAAAACAAATCATACATGTTGACATTATCACAACACCTTTCTTCACACAGGCCTAATTTGTGTACACCACAATTGACCAAAACCAAATCCTGTTTGAATTTGACCAACATTTCGTAATTTATTAGCTTGTCTATTTGGTTGCTAAGCACAAACTCCAAAGTTACTTTAATAGTATTATGTGATAAATGACAATAAATACTGATGTCAATATTAATAATTGAATTACAATTTGTTTAGTTATACAGGAACCGATACCAACAACCAACAATTTGATTATGACCACTAGAACGTCGTAACTCTTCTAGTCTATATTGTTCTGAAAGGTTGACATATCCTGAGTGGAAACACCTGTCATGATAATATGCATGTCGGATATCATTCCAATGTTTCCTGGAAATCACATCTACATGTCCTGGGCAAACTTCATTCAACCGTCTTAATGATTTAACCATTATAGATTTGTGAAAAGTGGTTCTCAATTCGAACTAGTCTCTCCAATAAATCAGCAACATATCGAGATCCACACCAAGATAAAAACTAAGATGTGCAAATATTGTATTCAATAGGGGTGGATTCAATCCGAATTCAACATTCAGTAAGAAAATATCACTAGCAATGGGAAAACTGTTAAATTAAATCATGACACATACTCGTATTGAATTACCCAAGACGGATAGCATATCAGGATTTACAGTGTCCATAGAGGGTTACACGCAATTCAATTTACTGCTTCTTCAAAATCATTGACCGTGTATAAGGTGAGACCACTGGTTAATCTGAAAGATGTTTTTTTTAGACCGGCTCAAGGTATGTTATACGATTCATATATGTTTAGAACAACTGATCGATACTGATAGCACCATGTAGAGCGTCCGTTTCGTATTTGGTGCACTCTAATAATTTCCGTTTTCTGAGAAAAGCTGGAAAAAGCAAAACGCGGCTTAGAATCGCGTTTTCTTATAACAATATGGCAAAAGTAACTAAGCACTTTCAGCAAAACATTAATTTTAAGTGCATCGTGAAGATGATTTCAAAGGATATGACGAAACTGGAGGGTCGACAAGACAATTGTTCCAATCGTCATTAGGCCCCTAGCCTTTTAAATCAAGAGCCGCATATTGCACTGGACGCAAGACCCGTAGAGAGTCGGTAAAATTAACCACGTTATCAGACTTATGTTAAATTATAATGGCCATAACCTTCCCAAAAACTGAAGTGTCCGCCCTCTCAAGATGATCTTTCTGTGGACAATAAGACATTAACAATCAGAAGCTAGCTGTCCGGATGTTTCTTTGCAGGATCTGGTAGCTAGCAAGGATACACTATTTCTGTTTTGATGTTAATATATTAACATCACATCGTTTTCTATCACCTTTTCCTTTTTCTATGTAGCCATCTCCTCCAAGAGCGACACCATTCATTTGGTCGCAATTCGCCCTTGAATTACAATAGTGTGTTTGTTTGTTTGATTGGTGTCTAACTTCGTACTCAAGGGTATTTCACTTATATGACGACGGACACAAATACAGAACATCACAAACAAATCTGCTTTCCGTTACCCTTTAGCTCTGCGAACACCAAGGCAACAGAAAACAACCTCTTTTCTCGCCTCTTACGATGGACCGAGGTTGTGTTGTTTCGAACGTAATCTATTAATAGCATTAACTGTTATTAGTTTGGTGCCTGCGATTATTGTCGCGGGTTCTATTCTCTGCCTAGTTTTAATTAGTTGACCTCAAAGATGATCATCTTCTCCCATAATAACAAAAATGTTGTTTTGGTTCTTTTTCATTGAGGCTTTTTATATTATATATGTCCAGACAAAGTGTTTTTTGAAAGAGTCACAAACTTAACAATTAAGTTAGTCTAAAAAGAAAAACTGAAGTTGAAGTACTTCTTTAATTTGAAAATAGTTAAATGAAATATTCTCCATAAAAAAAATAACGAACTATTCGGCTTTATTAGGCTATTTAAGGATTTCCACTCATCTAGTAAACATTTTTTCTGTACAGTATATATCTTTTTAAGTCTTCTGTCCCTGTAGTATTTCCAAGAAGTGAAAACTGGGGATTTCCTACCTGGATGTACTTCAAATTAACCCAAACGGATTACAACCCGTATTTAAACTCTATAATTCACCATGACCAGCCAAAGATTGTATCGCTTTACCCTTGGCTTACGGAATGTTTCAATATTGATCATGTACAAAGACCCTAATGAGATTTTAACTGGGGTTTAAGTTGTCGCCGGTCTGATTGTATACATATATTCTGACGTTATCTACCTTTCTCTGCTGCCAGTGTAATGTGTATTAAGTAGTCCTTAGTACAAATGATTGATCACTATGTAGGCATTCAGCGTCAATGAGGCCAGGCGCCCACGAAATCAGTCTGCCGGTCACCACTCATATATCACACGGAGACAATTCGCTTAAGTGTCCTTCATTTAATGAACAATTTTTTTTTAAGCCTATAAAGTTTTATCTCTCGCCTTGTTGAAATATTGCCTTGCCCAAATCAAAATAATATCGACATATACCTTGAATGTAGTGAAAGAAAATTGTGCCTGCCTCCACGGTGATTCGAACCCCGGTCTCTGGCTAACAGGGCCAGCGTTATATCGTCATATTTATATTATAAATAACGAGATATCAACAGGACCTTTTATTTCTGGGTACATATCCGCTTTTTAAATTAATTTATGTCCGAAAAGAAAACATTTTTCTCACACAATTTGTGTTAAATAATGATGGTACGTTTTTGTATTAAACGTCTGTGTAATTTTCATTCGAAGATAAAGCAGTATTGTACTCGATGGCTGCTTGTCTATCCAGAACGTGTTTAGATTTTTTTTGTTTCTGTCACACTTGAATTGCTTTAAGTTTAATCTTTTTAGGAATCTATCTAGCCATTTTTGTTGTTCCCTGACCTCCTTTATTTGCACGTAACATGTGATATGTCCTAACTTGTAACACAAGTTTCGTTAAACGCTTGTGATAACTCTCTGAGTCTTGCACAACTTGTTGAAGGAACACAGAGTGTGTTAGTTAAAAAAAACTAAATAATCTTCATAGACGTAGCCATACATTTCATCAGCTAAGTAAAACTAATAACAATCATTTTATTTGATATTTTTTACAGCTGAACACTTCCAAGAGGAAGGAAAATCATCTCAGAGAGACTCCAGTCACTGTTCTCGGTCGTCATCACCATCAACAAGCAGAACCGGGTCACCCGACGGCCGAGAGAAACTTCCAGGGTCAGGACGGCACCGAGACAGGTCAAGAAGTGAAAGTCCCTCTCTGTCCTCTCCAAGGGATCGATCCTCGTACAATGATGATAGGTCGATAACCAGCTCCCCTAATTCGGAGTTACCATCTCGGGGCTCCCTTGCTCAAGCTGCAAGTCCCCCTAATGTAACCGTGATACAACCGTCAGCCTCCCACGCCATGTTTTCATACCTGCACCCTTCAGGTGGGGCTTATCCTAGTCCTGCTAGTTCTATGCCCTTCCCAATTGGCCCACCCGGATTATACGGGCCATCATTACCTCACGGCCCCATGGGGCCCCTACCTGTGCTATCATCATCAACAGACTCCCCAGTTAACCTATCTCACCTGTCGGCCCTACGATCTCAGGCAGCTGGCTTAAACCCTCACTTGTTACTAGGCGGGATGCAACTTCACGCCGCACCTCATCTTTTACATCAAAATTTTTTAAGTGGAGCAGAAGGAAGCCCCATGACGAGCGTCCATCAGCTAGCTTCCCAGTCCCTCGGACCATTGTTCAACTCGAGAAGTAATCACAGGTTTTCACCTTACTCCATGCCCCTCACAAAGACAACTATGGCCACCACAGCCGCTCCCCTCCCGTCCACGGGTTCCAGGCTGGGCGTGTCACACCCGATTGTTTCTAACCTTTCCAGGCCGCTTGATTCAGCTAACCCGGCCCATAGAACTTCACCCCTGATTAGCCGGGGCTCGGGTCAGAATTGTTTCCCTCCCACAGCAGGTAATAGTGAACTGAAAAACATCGAGAGATTGTTAAACGGTTTGGACAAACAGCGGGAGCGTTCAGGTGGTGAAGGGTTGATTAAACCGCAGGATCATTAACCGCAGTGTTAATAACTCTACGGGGAGATCACCTACTGACATTTACCCTATTATTAGTAGTGTTTTGGACTATGTTGTTACATCTTGAGAGGCAGCTTGACATCATAGTATAATTGCTTGGGGGATTACCCAGAGTGGAACCCAGGTATCATTGAACACAGAAAACTAGATGGTTCGCCAGGCTATCCCATGGTGGACTACACGGAATCATGATCTGGTCAAAAGCAATTTGGAAGATGATGTATACATAGAGACGATGGGAGTTTCAGAATTTCTAATGTATCATAAATAGTATTTATTCGTTCTGTTACAACCACCCAGTATTTCGCTGATCGTCAATATATGTATATTTGTTTAGTATTTGTGTACTTGTTCGCCTAACGTGCTTGTGCAGTCGATATGATGGCGACTGCCTCTGTGTCGTCTTGCTATTGTGTTGGGTTATATGTGTTGCGAATAGTGTAAATCGTTATGCCTTCGTTTCAGGGGCTTTTCAGTTCGCTAAACCTACTGTGTAAGTGTAACTGATGGCTCCGCGGCTTAAACGTGACTCCATAAAGGAGATTTTCCCGAGCAGTGCCAATAGTTGCCCTGCCCGGTCACTAACCATTGTATAGGGGGCGGCACCGTGCACTGAACAACCCTTCTTGGATCAACACATATAAGCATATGCATTCAACCACGACACGATATAAGGTCGCTTAGTATGAGACTCAAAGTCGATATTCCAATGGAAAACGGAGAGGGATACAAAAGCATTGAGTTTTAGTCAAATATGAGTATTGTTTTATGAACGAGGAGGGAAAACATCATATTGCATGTAGGAGTCCTGTAAAACCAAAACTAGTCATCATTTAGCAACGATTCTAGATATTTTTTTAATACATTTATGGAAACATTATTTTATATATATTTCAACTACAACAAGGAAACGATCGTAGCAAAGATTTAATTTGAGAAAATAAATTATGTGACGTCCTATCGTTTATATCTGTTTAGTGTGAGCTGGAAAACGACAAAGTATGTTACAGCCTCTAGTCAGTATCCTAGAAAAAAAGGTACCTTCGCTTAATTTTATATTTTATTCTGCCTTTTTTTCTCTCGTTGAATACATATTTTTATGGGAGTTTGCTTTTCCTATCTAATATTGCTCACCGTGTGAAAGAGATATTTCTCTTGCACTTCACTCAGACTTTGTTCATTGTAGAATTTTAAACAATTGATCAGACTTTAGTGCTTTATTTGTCAGTTGTTTTGGGGGGAAACTGTTTTGTAGATTGTTATTCGTTATTTTACAACAGATTTTCATTTTTCTTCAATGAATTCTTGCAGCAGCCATCTTCCAAGAAACGTGTTCAACTTATCAAACAATTTTTAGATAATTTTGTGTTCCATATTGTGTTACATAAAATAAGCGATGTTTGAATCTTCTTTACTATTTTTACACCATTCTGGCTGTATATGCACGCTACATCTACATTTTCAACAACCCGTTTCTTTACTTGTCTTTGGTTAACCTTTTTTAGCCATTGAGATTTTAGAGTAATCTATATTACGGTGGGATAAGATTTTAGTGTTGAGAGTCTTGCTTGAAAAAGTCTATTAACACCTGTGATCTTGTTACACCTGTCCTGATTAACCCAGGTTAATTACAGGTGTTCTCTTCGTTTACCAGTCTGGTGGTGCTTTAGAACTTTTGTCCGTCGTTGTTGTTGTTGCAACAAAGCACCAATATGTGACCGGGTTAGCTAATTATAGTTCTTGACAATGTGAACCATAATTATGGCCCTTTGTGTAAGTCTTTAACAGCGAGAAACAGATTTTTGATCTCCTTTAAGTACCAATTCCAATAGAACCAGTCTTTTCTTCACCTATTTTACAGCAGTACCATGACACTATTCCTTTATGTTAGACTTGGCAGGATATTTAGACAGCTCTTCATCAAACCATGTCAGTTTACACTTCATTCATTTTTTTTACCTACCATTACATAGTTCTAGTCCGCATTACTTGTTGCCATGATAACGATAGGTAGACAAACTTTCGTATATTTCGTTTGTTTAAATAAAGATTGTTATTTGTTATGTCTGTTATTTGATCAGTCAGAAGTAAAGGGTAAACTGTTACATTCGGGTTATTTAGATTTCTATTCAAACAAAAATATATGCAAATCTGTTGTTTTTGTTTTTTTGTTGGGTTTTTTTTTTTTGTTTTTTGTTTTTTAATAAGCTGACAATGGGGTACCGCTATGCTGCATATGCATAGTACATTGATCAGTGTCTTTGTCGTGTATCCAGCAAATCGCTCTCAATATTCATTATATTAAAGATCTGTCAAATGTATAGGAGTCACAAAAACCCTTTTGTCTTATATCAACGTTTTGTAATATCATAAATGTATGTAAATTAGATTTAATATATAAGAAATATTCGTCCCATTATTGGGCACTGTTTGACATATTGTGTATGTTAGGTTTAGGGTAATTGCTTCGAAACCTTTCCTATTGCCATTTCGTCTTTATAAAACCGTATGTATTAAAACCATGTCGGGGTGCACAGCTGTGTTTTGTTATGCTGCAGTATATGTATTTATACCTACATTGTATAGTGGTATTGTTTTATGCACAAAGATGTAAATAACTTAGGTATGTATATTTGGATAAGTTTATTTTAATTGCTGTATATTATTGTACATACATGTAAGAAGATGTTGTCTATTGCTCAGGAAGAAAAAAACAAACTTGAGTCTCAGAATATAAGTTCAAGAGTTTGTTCATTTTTTTATCAAAGTATGTTAAGCTGCCGTAACAAAGAAATGGAATGACCACGTAAAAAAAATGTCTCAGTTAAGTATATAGATGGGAAATACACATTGAGGTTTGGTTTCTCAAACGATATAAGCAGGCTTAATTCATTCTGAACTCTTAATTCATCTAAAATATAATCAAGTCTACTTCCTACTTTGAAACATAAAAGTTGTCTTAGTCTCGACCACTATAGAACTCTCGCGATAATACGATTGTTGTGACGTCATATCGTTTTAAAATTAAATACGCTTTGAGAAACAGGACCCAGTTTCTAAATTTGGTGTCTAAGGTGTGCGAAAATCTTACATGTTTTTATCCTAAATTTATGGCTAAAGAAGACTGTTTTCAAAAAAATTAAAGGACTTGCGCCTGGAAGCTTTTGAAAAGTTTCAATGAAGACAACTTAAATATTATACAGAAAACTTTTTTCTTGTTTAGATACCATGATAAAAACCTTCAAGAAACATCCCAAAAACTTCACGTGATTTCGTGACTTTGTGTGATTGACACTTCGCCGTTACAGGCGTCACGAACAATATAATGCACTGGCACTTATTCACCGAATGCACTGGCACTGATTCACTTAAAATCATTTTATTAAAGATTGGTGAGAACCAAATATGGTACGGAAACTCAAATAATGAACTGTGCTAACACAAGCTGACGAAACAGTTCTAAGAAATAAGTGCTCTAATTTAAATTGCTTGACGTTCTATTTTTATTTCTACAAATGCACCTTATTTTATAAAAAGGTAAACCTAATTTAATAAGTAAAACCTAATTTTATTTTAACCCAACTAAGCAATTTTTAAAAAATTACTCTACGGTAGTAAGAGTATCTTTCGGAGGCTCTGCCATATTTTAAAAAAAAACTTGGACAGGATTCTAGAGTTTACAATATTAAAGCTCTATACATTTTTGGGACAAAAGTGTCATTTTTGATAAACTAGAACCATGTGATAGTAAAGAAAAATCGAAAATATTATTTATTTATTCGATTTTAGACCAACAGGAATAAATCCCAATTTCCTGTCATAAGGCCATCATTATTGTGGGAGACCAACTGGGTTCAAACCAGGGCATCCACATACTTCTTGTTGGTTTACCAGCCTATAGTCGGTTAGTGGGAGTCGAACCCGCGACTCCACGTATGTGGTAATGTGTATGGACTAGACGCATACACTCTTCTGAGCGTACACTCTAAACCACTCCGGGGTCCTAGATCTTTTAAAACAAGTTAAATTATCAAATTCGATTACCTTTAATCGATTTAGCTTCCTTTATGTTTACATTTTACAGGTTTATTTTTGTTATTCCATGTAACGATTCACTTGACGGCTCTTCCACAAGAACAAATAAACGAGGTAGACATTTAATAATCCAAATAAAACTGCTTGACGTTTACAATCATCTTGATGTCGCGCCAGACTAGAAGAGTAGTGTGTTATGTCGTATATCTGTTAGCTTTTACCAGCAACAGCGATCTTCTTTATACCATTTTCATCTGCTTTCAACGAGAACAGACTAGTTTAGGCCTAGTTTAATCAGCCACCTCCACCCCACCCCCACCCCGCTCTCATCTTTAAGGCATTTGGAACAAATGATCTCGTTTTTATCCAGCATTACATTCTATATAAGTTAGTTTTTAAGTGTGAACGACTGACTGATTGGCTGATTATTGATCGTGTGATATATCGATTGACCGCTCGGTTGCTTTGGTGAAATGGTCATACAGTTAGCCTGTACATTAGATGTTGAAAACAGGTTTGTTTTGACTGATATCGATTGATACCACACAAATACATCAGTATCAATCAATTTGAGATTGACCGTAAAATAACAAATGGGGTGTATCAATAAAGGTACGAAACTCTCCAAATTTCGCTGATTTATTTTCCATAATGAGCCGTTATTATCGCGTTTGTTCGCTTGGTTGTTCGTTCATTTGTTTCTTAAGGTTGTGTCAGTCATAGGCGACACTGCATGGCGACGACAGCACGACAGGAAAGCGTCAAGGGGCAAAACAAAGCATCTACAACTGCTTGATTTATGTTGGCCCTTTCTTTATTAGTTATCGGCGAGCACCAGGGCCGCAGGAAATTTCGTCTAAACGCTCACTTGGATTTGAACAGACTCTCTGTAAATTAGCCTATGGTAGGTGGTTTGCGAAATGTGCGTTTTTGTTTCGTAATTCTTTTTGTACCACTGAAGTCTACTGTATAAATATTTAGCTAACATGTTGTTTGATAAATGTTTACACTCTCACAGGAAGTAATTTGACTTTTGACAATTTCGCATTATGGGTTATGGTTTATTTAACACCCCAAAGAAACCTCGTCAAAAGCCCAACAGACTTCTTTATTACTATACATGTAAACAGAACAGTCAGCCTGGATAGAAAGCCAATACACTACACCGACGAGCCTTGGCGCATGCCCCATCACCTCTATATGCACTATGATGATGAAGAATGATGTGTCAAAGCGTTCAATAAGCACCCCATCAGTCCATGTGAGGACAGTACGATATATACCGAGCAGTAGCATGTAGTAAATGAGCGCCATACGGACAATAGTCCCAGTCATTCTCTCTCGGTGGTCCCATATCCTCCCTCAACACATCATAAAAGTTAGTATTCTCATACATCCCCGTAACGTCCTCACTCGTCAGTAGAACGTAAACGAGAGGTCGAGTATGAATGAAAATGTCGCGAAGACTGTCAAGATAGGAGACAGAGAAAATTATGGATGGTAGCCTAAGGGAACTGAAATGCGATACATTATAGAGCAAGTGTGAACAATAATTTTATTACCTTAAGTCAGTCGTATTAGCGTCTATGATACTCATAGAAAACAAGGGAAATGTGCATAGCTCGAGGCTATAAGCCTTACATTTACACGTATCCACACACTGAGCAGAGAGGAAAAGCGTTCTTGATCAATTCTTATGAAGTTTTTTTCGCCCTTTTACTGTCTCCAGCGATTGTCTGGGTTACTTAATCCTCAAATCAGGACCACCTACGGAATTTGACAAATATGCCTTGGAATTTATCAACTAACGAACATAGAAGTTACAGTTTTCGTATTTATCAGCTTAATAACCGCTACATGCTCGGTATCTGTATTGCACTGCGCAAAATCACAATTCCGGCTTCAATAAATTTATTGACATGTCAACTGCAATAAATAAATCAATAAAAGTAAAATGATTTTGTTTCATTTTTTGTCGTTATATTAATTATGTTTATACCACGATCTATTGCCTTGACAATCGTTTAAAGACTATATTCAATTTTAGACGCCAAGCAAATCAGGCACTTGTTTTTTCTCTTTTTTTGTTGGGGTTTTTTTTTTTTTTTTGTTAAATTTAAACTTTAAACTGAACGTCCTGCATGTTTCATTCTAATTGCGCTCTAATTTTTTTTACATTTATCTTTTTTTATTTACCGATCTTCTACAGTTAATTTTCTCTATCTAAATTGAATGCAAAATGCACGTGAACGTAAAGAAGATCTCTGTAATTCCGGTGAATAAAGAAAAACATTTACTTTAGTTTATTTTTTTTTATTTTTTTTTATTTATTTATTTATTTTTAAAGTTTTTTTTTTTCTAAGGTTTTATTTTTTTGTGTTTCAACCTTCTACATTCAATTCATATCTAAAGTAAATATGTAAACAGCATGCATAAGATCGTTGTACTTTCGGAAGAGAAGGCGGGGCCGTGCTACTTCAGTTTCTTTACAATGTAATAGCTATTCTATGCTGTTTGTATGAGTTACCTTACCAATAGAGTTTCCAATCAAACTGAGAGTCAACATTCCGAAGAACACTAATATACGAGATCCAATAAAGCCATGCTGTTTACCATTCTAAAAGAGACAAGGCAAGCGATAAGAGAAAGCGGAAGTTAACAGATGCATGATGGGGTATTTATCGTTTTAGGTGCTTTGCCTTTTTCATTTAATAATAATTGCCATCGTAGTTCAACATCATAACTATCATAATTAACATTTCATTTCCTTATTTTTGTAAAAGTGTTACAGAACAGGGGTTGTCAAGTTTATGTTATAACATACTTATACGAATAACTCGTTATTCTCAAACTTGGTCAAGACCGATGGAACTCTTCTGTTCGTTAACGAAATTGGTTGTTCGATCCACAATGGCGACCAAATCAAATAATGTACGCCATTGTCTTTATTACCATCTTTTCTAGGTAAAACACCACGTGACGTTAAAGATAACATGTTGGCTGACTGCCTGTATAGATACACAGTAACGCGAGAAAGTGCGTGGAAAACAAATCGTGCGCCTAACTCGGCAAATCAGAGCACGAGACAAAAATTGCGCATTAGCAACACATCGACCACCACCAGGTTAATGAGTAATTTGCTGTAAGAAAATGAAGCTGCACTCCACATACATTATTATCTTATTAAGACTGACTAAACATTTTCTGAAAGTATTCATTTCGTAAAGACCTAAATATAGCCGACACTAGTTTTTATGGCGGCTGTTTCGGAGCTTTTTCTCAGGTACCGACTATTCGTTTGTCCTAAGCAATTATTGATATAGATCTACACAGTGTAATAATGATTTCACTCAATATGACTTCTTTTAAAAGCCCAAACCATTGAGTTTTCAGAGCCCGACAGTCTCCTCGAGTAAGTCTTATATATTCACGGTTGCCAGGCACTTCTGAAATCGGTGAATTCGACTGGCGATAAAATATAGAGGTATGATCAAACGAGACACTTTAGAGATCGACAGTCAAGGTTAATGTGAAAACCATCACCTGCATTGGGATTTATAACTCGGGAGACTAATAAAGCTCAAATTACATTCTTAATACCATTTATACTGTAAGTCCGGTGTTTGAACTGTGTATTAGGCTGACTGTCGTGGCGCGCCAGTCTATGATCCGCCAAATAGCGAGGTGACAAGCTTGGGGAATGGCGACAAGTGATTGCGAACGAACTGCTCTATATGGAGAGAGTGGTTAATTGATTTATGATTTTTACACGGGACTCTCGTCTTCATAAAGGAGCTGCTAATAGTTGGTGAGACACTCTTGTTTGATATAGATGGCGCTATACGACCTGTCATAAACCAGTCTAGACGATTTAACTACCTTACCCAAGTGATTCACAGACAGACCAGCTATAATCTTTATCATATTTACAACTGGTTGGTTTTTACTTTATATCATTATATATGTTTACTGATTGGGACCTTCGAGACAAAAAGCGACTCAGCCATTGGCCAACACGGGGCGCCTCGTTTTAGATTGTCTTAACATAGGTTTTCATCTACCACAAAACCGCCCTGGAGGAATCTTGATGACGTATACCCTAAAATCCAGTCCAATTGACTTAGACTGTTTTTGGCACTCTTCAAATGGCGTCAGACATAATTGCCAGCAAATAACTTCAATGACTAAATTTGACGGCCCTTTATTTTCTCACACTACAACGGCGTTAAATAAAACTAATGTCTCGCAAAGTCACGATTCCATATGAACTGCAATCCGAAAGACGTTAAACATTTACATTTAGAATAAGTAACCCAATAAATAAAAAGTTTTTTATTTATTACATGAAGAAGATAACTCGTCAAAAGGTGATTGTTTGTATGTGACTGTGTGTGTTTGCAGGGAGAAAGAAAATTTTTGTCTCTCCATTTATTCAAAAATATACATCAGCAAACTTTTCTTTCTCAATAAAAAAATAGAAATGTGCATATTGTTAGATCAATCAGAAGGATCAATGATTAGGTTTGACAAAGGTAGATGGTCCAACAATGACATCAAAAAAGTTAAAGCCTTAAAACCACTATTGTGCACTAGATTGCATAAAATTCTCATTAAAAAACATGACCTTTTTAAAATAAATATCTTTTTTGTGGCGTTATTTAAACTGTATATTTAAAAAAATTTAAATAGCATAATTCCCTCTGATGATTTGTTGATAGTAAAATAAATCTAGGTTTGTTCATAACAATGGTTTCTAAAAAAAATATTGAATCCCCATAGTTATCTAGATTTGGAGTCGCAACCTAATTTTGCTTATCTTTTATGATCAATTATAATATATTTGATTTTAGTAAAAAGCCAGTTCTTTTATATAACAATCCTAATGGGAATTGAATGAACTGCACATGGTACACTCTGGATGTTTTTACAAAGGCTGGTAGGACTGCGGTAATAGTGTGCATTACATGGACTGTCCTAAAGGTAACTCTATTAGCATTTAACTTTATGGCCCAAACAAATAAATTCAACAGGTGCAAATTTGACGACCGTTGTTGTTGCTGTTGGCTTGTTTAAATGTTGAACCTTTACCATATCCACAATAAAAACTGTATACTCTACGACAATAAATAGACTATTATTATACATTTCCAATTATTATATGCCGTCAAAATCTAACGTTTTCTACTTTACTGTGTACTATGGTCATAATCCTATATTTACAATGAAGCTAATTTGTAGGTAAACCCAACCTTAGCTTTTACCGTAACCCAATAATTAAGCATGATGTTTTTTGCAGGTAGCTCCTGGAATAGAATGGCTCTGAACAAGAGACAATCCTAAATTTAACAAAAATTAAGTTCATAAGACACGTTTTCCGGCACAACTCTTTTCGTTCGATGAAAGCTAAGCGTCATCGATTTACATAGTAGGCGTATTTGAATGGTCGTACGACATAAGATGTCATAAGGAGGTAAAGTGCGCGAAATCAAACAGATGAAGGAGTGAGACACAAAAAGTCCCAGACGGGCACCTTGCCTTGGGAAGAAGCCAGACGGGTGTTATTGAACCTGACTAGAAAGCTAATCTAATCGCAGTTGTACAGAGAATCTGCGCATTCGAATTTTTATTATTTCTGAATATTCAGTTTAGAGTCGCTGTAGCGTACATTATTCTTTAATTTCTTTTTCGGACAAATTTATTTATGTTATATATTAAAATACTACACAGGTTCAAAGCAAATGGTTATAAATTTGATTAACTCTGTGTTCTCTAAGACTTCCACTGGTTTGTATCCTTTGATTGACTTATCGAAGTGATTTACACAATTCTTCAGTTAGTAATCGAAACCGGGCCCACTCTAAATCTAATCATTGAACTATGCGCGCTCTAATTAGCTACACATCGCTTTGATCCCAGAGCTGTTAGCTTGAAGTATTTAAGCTGTAGACTTTGTCAGAGCATAAATTGTCACTGTAGTTGTGCTGTATAGGTGGAGGAGTTATAGGCTTGGAATGAAGGGCAATAAATCCGCCCGCATTCCTTATGGGCAGATTTTAATTAGAATCAAATCTGGAGATATTCGTCAAAGAAATCGACAGATTACCAGCCTTGGCGCCTATTATAACACTCTACTTTCACAAATATGCCATAATTTAATCCAACTTCAATATTAAGCTCAATAGACGACTATGTATTGTATAAACTTTAGATAAGCGTTGACGCCTGTGTTGTGAGACAGGGCGAACTTTCCTCATCGCATACCCTCTTCATGAGATGTATGGTATGAATATTATATCTCGTAAAACTCGATACACCCCTGCATTTTTTATTATTTTTTTTATTCCAAACAAAGAAGATCCTAAACGTAGAGGAGGGCGTAGCTTCGGGAGATTTAACTTTTTTTATGTCCAAATAAAATATTATTTGTTACGAAAGTATTTATCATTAATAAATATCTACGTGTGCTAAATATGCTTAGAACATAGACCTTCGGAAATTATTTATAATAGCAAATGATCGAAGCCTACAGCCTTTCTAGTTCCTGTGCAGCCCGGCTTATTGTGTTTTGTTGTGTTGCCTACTTAGGACGCTATATGCTCGGCCCCTTTATCGAGAATGTCACTAAAATCTGCCAATCACAGTTCAGTAAGATATTAATGTCAATTAAATCCGCCAATCACTGTTGGTTAAGATATTTAAGTCACTCCAAACCCGCCAATCACAGTTCAGTAAGATATTAATGTGACTTAAATCCGCTAATCTTAGTTCACTTAAAAGTTTATGTCACTGAAATCCGCCTATCACATTTCAGTAAGACGTTCGCCTCACTCACATCGGCCAATCACATTTCATCCAGATATTCATGTCACTCATTCATCTTAAAAACAGTTCAGTAAAAACATTCATGTCATTCAAATCAACCAAAGACAATTCCGTTAACGGCTGCTATTGTCACTCAAATCTACCAATCACAGTTCAGATAGACGTTTTTCAGAAACACGTTACTCATTCTTGTCACTCAAATTCACCAATTTGACGATTTTCAGAATGGCCTTTGCTTTAATGACCAGCAGCTGAGGGAGAATTGCCCAGTTAAAATATATTTTGTGGTGTGAGAGGGCCAGTGAAGCGAAAGGCTATAGCGTTTGGGAAATGAGAGCTACTAAACATATCAACAACAACAACTAATTTGGGGCGACGATATTAAGTCCCTCAAAACATTCACTGCATTGAAAAATTGAATATATTTAGAAATTATCATTCGATATAGTTTAAATAAATAAAGAGAGAAATTGAATTCTTTATTTCTCTAACAAGGACAGCAGAAGCCGCAAGGCCACCAGGGGATCTCCTCAACATTAAATGAACATAATACGAATTAATATATTGAATACAATCAGTCATAACTAATCGACAATAACAATCTTCGGGAACAAATATATACTGTTGTATGTTATCGACACTTTCCGTACCGGTACAGTTATCTCGGAGCATGTCGAAACCTCCATCGACACTTTCTGTACCGGTACAGTTATCTCCGAGCGTGTCGGAGCATCCTTCGGCACTTTCCGTATCGGTACAGTTATCTCGGAGCATGTCGGAACATCCTTCGACACTGTCCGTACGGTACAGTTATCTCGGAGGTGAATGGAAGCAATAATATTACACGAAATCGTGTAATGTTAATCACCGGATGATTTGTGCGCATGCGTGGAAATCAACCAAAGAACTCCGCGGATTTATATTTAATAAAAAAAAACACATCAAACAAACCCATTTCTCTGGTAAAATCACGTTCAAACAAAATACTGTTCCTTTTTATGTATGCCTTGTTGTAAATAATTCAAATTTCGCCCGCTGTAATTATTTTAATAATAATATAGCTCCAATGACGTCAACATATTAACACAATAATAGCCTTCAGACGTAAACAATAAACACGTTGATAACTCAACTATATGATGAAAGTGAGTTACTTCACCTGAAATTAAGCATTCGGTCAGAGATTATTCACGATACAGAAATGGTCGAGGTTGTTCAGATATTGCCATCCGAGATGAGTGCGCCATGTCGAAACATCCTTCGACACTTTCCTACCGGTACAGTTATCTCGGAGGTGAATGGAGCAATAATACTACAAGAAAACCTATAATGTTAACCGCCGGATGTTTTTTCGCGCATGCGTCGAAATCAACAAGACATGGTTAGGACGAGATTGACTGAAAACAATAAAACAGACATTTCTTACAAAACAGGAAAAATTATAAACATTAACAATAATACTGTTTACATGTTATGCATAATAGAACAATCACATTATATATTTGAAAAGGATATATATGAGTAGTCGACAAAGTTACTATGCAAAGAAACTTTAATCACCAAAGTTATAACAACCAAAGTAACGTTATGATTTGGAATGAACGATGAACGAGTTAGGCGGGAAACCGGAGGTAACCAGGTCATGAACC
>JARFOD010068998.1:0-22576 GCA_031763545.1 Mopalia muscosa
CCTGTGTTGACATATTGCAACATTGTTTCTCTATAAGATACATTAATCTATTCATAGCCTAGGACTTAAAATCACATCTTGAAATTCACTGTGTAATGCTCTCTATTTAATTGAGCTTTATAATACAGTTTATTATTTAATAAACATGGATTATGACAGGATCTACCCTCATCCTGGAAGCACCAATGTAGATATGGTCTGGCACTGTGGAGGAATCAAAGGTAATTAAATAGGTTGTAAGTTTTATTATGGTACCATCTTTTCTATAGTTGTAAATCGCTTAACGTTAGTTATACCTTGATCACCGAGCTCAGTGCAGATTTCTTTCTCTGACAGAACAGAGAGATATCTGCCTCTGTCTCGAATGATCCCCTTACTGCTGTTAAGTGGTCTATTTGGTGAGACGGCTACAGGTAACTTGAATTGTTTTTAATTGAAGTAAATGTATTGCCTGTCGATGTCTGGTTCATTTCACCCGAAGGTCATCAGATCACAGTTTTATTTAATTTTTCAATTCCAGCATTAGATATTAAAATTCCATTCAACGCAAACGGCGATATTGTTGTTACACACTTGTTTTCATTTTGACTACTTTCTATTAAAAGTTTTGCCAATTTTCTGTTATTTTAGTCTTTAAATTTATTTGTATTACCTTTTGTCTTTTTTCCATAACTGATAGGGTCGGGAGGGGATGTTATCATATGGCGTATAAAGTTTCACCACACTGTCACCAACGCTCTACGGAATGCCAAAAAGGGCGAGATCCCCTCTGCGGTAACCAACTTGGGTAGGTATCGAGGGTTCCATGGGTGGTATACTTAAATAGGAAACGAAATAATAGTTCTTCTCTGTTGAGGAGGAAATATAACCAAAAATAATTTTTGTTGTTTCCCACTTAATCGGACGATGAGCCACCGCCTTCTGCAATGATCTAAAAGTTAAGGTAGGATGTTATTACCTAGCATATATATTTTCCCTTTTGTTCAGCTTGGATTTTACTAATTACTATGGAATCAAGCCGACTTGCCCATCCGTCCGACACGAGGATCTCATTCTCCCCCGACAGAAGATGCAGCCAACGGCCAACCAGTTGCCTCTCTCTCGCCTCTTTCGATCAACCGAGGAGGCCGGGGGAGTATTCTGCAGGGCCTGCTGGTGATAAATGGCCCCCCGCTCCCCCACTTGGGACTAACTGATTGATGTATTCTGCAATTGTCAAAAAGGTAACTCTTTTAGGGCAAACAAAAACATGTGTATTTCATGACAGTAATCAAACCGATAAGGTAACACGTGGACTTGAGTTTAGCATTATTTGACATGTTCAACCAAGTATTGTGTTTTAGTGTTTCTTAACGGCCCTTTTTGTAACAAATTTATGTATCAAGGTAAGTAATTTTGGAGGATCGAAATAGTGAAAATGACTACCCGAGTTTCACATATTTGATATCCGGTCACGAATGTGACATTCTATTTATCCCATTAATGCATTTTTTTTTAGCAATTTTAATAAGAAATCAATATATATTTTCGCTGTCGAGGGCGAAACGAGAAACGCGTATTGGTATAAACCAATCAGGGCCATTGTGAAGCGTTCATCCGAGTGATCACACCAGCGTAAGAGAAAAAAGTGCCAGTTGAAATGCAATATTTATTTAACTGAGATATAAAAGAACACAGCAACAAAAGATAATAAATTCTAGTCAATGTCTAACAATTATTACAGACCCATTAACAAATCATTACAGAAACATTTGAACAGTTCCAAACACATCGAATTGTGTCGTGACCACTGACCTATATAAAAACGTTATTAAATAAGAAAACCATATTCTATAAATAAGTAAAAAAAATTGTGTATAATACAATACATTAATTTCCATTTTCATAATCTGATCGTAACTCTGGTTATCATTCATTAAAAAGGACCACAAGTGCACCAGTTGAGTCATCAAATCCTGTGCTGCTAAGTTTTCCTGCACACTGGTTGGTCAGCCAAGTTTGAACTATCCAATGATAGATCAGTGAAGTCTGCTGTACACACGATTTGATGACTCAACTGGTACTTGTGATCCTCTTTAATGAATGATAACCAGAGTTACATCGGATTATGAAAATGGAAATCAATGTATTGTATTACACACAAAAAGTTTTACTTATTTATAGAATATGGTTTTTGGGTGGTCTTCCCCTTTAACTGTTCATGTCTAAATAAGTTAACATTGTTTGATAAACTATTAGGGAAACAGAACTCTGTATCTAGATTCCATCATATTCTCAATGGCAAAATTGGAGCCGAACTGGGGTTGGAGGATCATATACTGAATCCCGCCGAACTGAAGGGCGTTTCACTTATAAAGCAGGGGCGACTGACTGAAGTGTGGGGAAAAGTAAGATGTGAGGTCATCATGACATCGCTCAGAACATACCAGTTAAAACGAACAGTTTAACTGAATTTTTTATTTTGAATCGTTCCACAGATAGATGTTTGAGGTCATTCGTAAATAATAAAATTTTATCCTTTATTTTTATTTACTTATTATTTATTTATTTATTTATTTATTTATTTATTTATTGGTGTTGCAAAATTTATATTTGAAGCAGAAAAACTATTCTTTCTTAGGTCAGTTTTGTAACGTTGGCGTAAACTATTTCAAGCTATGCAAAGCCGTTCTCTTTCCCTTCCATTAAGATCGTTGAGTGTATTGGTGTCTTTAAGGCCATCATTTTAATAACTTCCATACAACACAAACCTTGAGCCAAAATAAATTAGAAATCTATTTGGTTCTAAATTCCGATGGAAAAAAGTTTGACTCGAGAAAGTAACTTGATGTTAATTCTATTATAACTGTCCTTATCTTGTCCGAGTATATTATAGCCGATGATTGTGTTCAACTTTCACAACGCATTCACATAGACTGGTTGCTATAATTGCAAATATAGATGTTCCGCCATGGGAGGTTTTCGTGGCACATGACGAAATTAGCTAAAGACGATATGGGTGGACTTAAATAGTAACAAGTGGAAATGGCTTAGGTTAAAGCGTTTACAGAGACCAGAACCAGTGCAGTATAGCTCTTCCAACGGCAGTTCACTTTAGTGGCGCTTCCAGAGCTGCAAAATTTAAATCCGTTTGTTAGGAAACCGATTACAGAATCAATAAACTGACTGTATCCAGGCACAAATATTTAGGTTATTTTTTTCGTAGATGTGCAATATTCGTATTTTGACAGCCTTTTCAGTAGATTTGGCAGTTTGACAGCTGATCTGTACAAGCGTATCACTAAAGAGTACTTTTGTATATATGCTAGATCTGTCTAACAGAGTGTTTATTTGCTTCCCACTGCAGGGAAAGTGGACGAAGCTGTTACTCTTGTCATCGGAAACTAGTGAGACCTCCCCAACACTAACACAAAAATGTTGACACGAGATGGCCGCGAAGTTAACAGACTCGATAACCTTCGGACACCTTCGTTTATCTCCGGCAATAGCTTATCTCACGTATCTTTAAAATTCTCCCTAAGAAAGCAAGTAAGATTTTTCGCAAGGTCAGATCAATTTTTTTTAAAACCTCGTAGTTTTCTCAAAAGCTCAAAAGAATTGTCTAATTTTGTCTGAATTCATTTTTTTTGTTTTTTTTTTTGTAATCATTGGCACGAACTATTGACAAAACAATTGATGTCAATTTCTGCATAACTTTTAAATTACACTGTTGTCAATCAGTCTGTGAAACATATAGAATTGTAAATTTCATTCCTGTCAATCAGTCCGTGAAACCGATATTATTGTTAATTTTATTCCTGTCAATCAGTCTGTGAAACCCATAGTATTTTAAATTTCATTCCTGTCAATCAGTCTGTGAAAACATGAGTAAAATGAGCGATTGGTTTTTCTCGCACTTTCTCGCGTTACTTTACAGGCAGTCAGCCAACGTGTTATCTTTAAACCATCGATGATGGGTTAATTTGCCCCTGGGCATCACCAGCTGGACCCTGTAAATGTCCCCTCTCTCGCTGCCACACCAGGCTCTCAACGTGTCGTGGATTTCTAAGTCCGTGTCACCCAAACTTTAGTACGAGTTTAGTGTAAACAATGTCACGATGCCCGGAAGCAAAATGTTTATTGGGTGTTTAAAATTGAACTTTGGGCACACTTGTTTTGTTCCATGGAAACAAGGCAATGTTTGTTTCAAACTCCCACCAGGAATAAAATTCCGATGACTTTCACATCAGCGAAAAACAATATTAAATTTGTGTAGCCTTCGGCAAAATGGGAATAATTCTGAAGTATATATGCCAAACAGTATGTCTTTGTTTAACATTCAAATTCAAGTCCTACATTACATAAACTGATATAAACTGAATTATGGGCTCCACTTAACCTGCGAATTAAAGAAATAAACCAAAAAAACATATAAGCTCACCTTGTTTTTCTTCAATGGGATTTGATAACTGCTGGGTCGATATATTCTTCTCTTCTTTGTACTTGTATGTATATCTCCCAGATACAATTCTTCTGTAACTTTATCTCCCGTCTGGTTTTCTTCTATAATCTGGTAACCTTTTTTGCGAGCCTCGTGTGGATGACGTAACCTAGTCTCGAGCCTCATCAATTGCAGCTCGTGCATTGTGAAATTAATTGCGTGGGTACAATCAAAGTCTACGCCTTCTGGCGGTGGCAAAGTTTCTTGGCTAACTTTCTGGTCTTTGGGAGGAAAATTAAAAATGTTTTGAGACTGAAATGGTTGCCACAGTTTGTAATTCATATAAGCGCAATCTAATTTGAGTTTCCGGTTTAATTCTTTGGCCATTTCTCTCGTGTAGGGAGTAACTGAAACCGATAATAGTTGATACTTTACTTCGGTTCCTCCCGGTATCGACCAGGACTTTCGGACCGTTCGGTATTCTCCGGTGGCCAGGACGGAGTATATTGGATTCATACAATCAACATCGGAGTAATAAAACTGTAAAGCCGTAAATGTAGAGTTACTTTCGAATGTATATTTCCTGAGTAAAAATTCCGGTCCTGGTCGGATTTCACACCTGGAAAAAGAAAAAATTCCTTATATAACACTTCAATTAGCATAATAGTATAATTTATACAAGCACCTTGCATGGGTAATATACAGTAGGCCTTTATATAGCTGTACGTTGTATAGCTACATGCTAGTGTCTCAAACCCTTATTTACGAGTAGAAGGTTCTAGGGCAATAAATTATAACGAAAAATTTCGCAAACTTGATGCCCTATGTAAGATTGATGTTTGCTTGTAACATTTACATGATCATTAAGTAAACATTGGCGTGAAATGAGTGGCAAAAAAGGAACAATGTATTAAATATCAACTGTCAGATCCTACTGTCAAGTCACGAATACGTTTTCGTTTTTTTGCAATTTTAGATGTGAGTCATTTCACAATCCGGATTTTGTAACAACCTTGAGTCTCAAAGAATTCATTATTTTATAACAACTCGATTAACTTGTTAGATAACATAAGCATTGTGTCGCGAATTATAATAAACATTTAATTGGAGTCCTCTATTTTATTTAATTTGGGTCTTTCATATGTTTTTGTGCAAAGACATTCAAAGTTGTGCATATCATTTCTTTAGTTAGAATCATTGACATTTGCGTTTTAATACGAGCATTTGAAGCAAACTGGTTTAGTATGCAAATGAAATATAATATATATTATAATTTAAATTTAAGAAAAAAGACGCAGACATGTTTAGAATAGTTTAACTTAACAAAGCTGCATATGAGTGAAAAGTTACATATTTCAAATTGAATACAAGTTGGCCTGATATACATTACCGTTATTATTCTGAACACTAGCCATTTAGAAAGCGATCTCTAAAATGATTCTCCTGGCATTTCCTTATTACATTTCCTTAAAACAAAGTCATAACAGGTAAGTAAGTTTATAGAACGTGATGTGGTTCGGTAGTTGCATCCTTCTCTATCTTTATATACCGCTCACGGTATATTTTGGTTTCAATTGTTTCATATTCAAGGGTGTTTTACTTATCTGACGATGGATTGCCCACTTCACACAGTTTCTTGCCTAATTACGGTGGAAAACCGGAAGGAAACCTCGTAAAATACACTCCTGCGAGTGCCGGGGCCAAATCGTGAGACTCACCCACCATCATGTATGGCATACATGATGGTGGACAGACGGACACGATCCCGTCAACGGTAAATTGGACTAGGATTAGTAGGCGCACACTGGCACGGAGATATCAATATCTTAAGATCGATGAATTCAATGAAGTTATACTTTCTAAATCGATTTTAAATCTCAAGTTGCGACAAATATATCGACAGAAGTTAATAACAAATATAGACCTATTATATATATCCCGATGATTAGATTTATTGCCTTTTTTTTATTTTAATTTTTTAATTTTTTTAATTTTTTAATTTTTTATTTAGAGGACAATGTTAACCAAACAGTTTATAAGGTAAACAACATGACTGGATTGAATACACGATCCTCAGTTTAACACTAAATGTACATCGGTAAATGGGCAGCCACTTCTGCCTCCATTTTACCGGACTTCTATTCGGTCGTTTCCGGACTGAAGTTCTGTTCGTGTCATTTTCCATTCAAGAAGGTTTCTATCATACAATTAAAACGCCGATCTTATTTTGACTCTATCGATGTTTCACTAACTGTAGATTACAAATTTCGAGATTATCGCTTCAATTAGATCCGTATTTTCCAAAAAATATTAGCTATACATATTCTAAAAACTAAGATTCCTCTGTGGTAAGCCTAAGTTATGGATATCTCTAGTAAAATTGTCATATATGGGGAAATCCTTAGAATGTGATTTATAGAAAACTTTTGTGATTTGTGAAATCGTGTGATCTCTTTAAAGAAATAAGACAATATATTTGCCAAGATAATGGAAAGATTTTAAAAGAGGCTGTTGCCTAAATTTTAAAACAAAAATGCTTTTTAAATAAATAAATTGTGTTCCTGGTTGAAAAGGTCGATAAAGATGTCAGAATCGTTAATTGGCTCACTCACTTAAACTGCACACTCAATCTCTATCAAGCACTTGGTCTTTAAGCCGTGGTCTTTATTCTTTATTCATCCTATGTTGGATCAACAGGATTAAATCCCAATTACAGATCATTGGCAAGCATTATTGTGGGAGGAAAACTGGGTTGTAAATTACCCAGAACACCCACGACCTTCCGCTGGTTGTTGGCATACCAACCGACATATAGTTCACAGAGATCGAACCCGCGACCCCAGAGGTGAGGGGGATATGTGGATATGTGGTCCCAACCCGCTGTTCTTGCAGGTGCGTGCTGTCTACTTGCAAAAACGTGGACAAAAGGTTGAGGATCCGTACGTGGTGAGTACCGCCTCAGTACGGATTTGGGAGCACGCAGACACGCCGTATCACTTTTAATATACGAGGAACTTTCGTTGAAGTCGGGCTACGAATTTACCCACAATACGGTTTCACCAAGAAACATACGGACTAAAAACACGCACGGTGGGTTGTGACCGGGGCTTTATGACGACACATTGTAACTATTTGTCCAACATTTATTCCAAAACTAAGTGACTAACACCATAATTAGTTTGGAACCTATATTTCGTCGGATTTATAATTAAAATATCGGGCCGATTCCACACAGCAGTTTTACACTTAAGTCAAAATGTTTAAAAGTCCTCACATTTCTCAGTTTTAAATTTGTAAATTTAAGATTTTATCACAATCATTATAACGTAAGTAAGTCACAATTACAGGTATTACTTCAAAAGTAAGTTCAATATCAAATGTAGTATTTTGTCTTAAGTCAGAAAATGCTCTGTGGAACCGGCCCCAAACTATGAAAGAAACTTCAGACGAAATTCGCTATATATCTTTAAACGGACAAACAACTAACGGACTCGTTCACTTGATTACATAATGGCCCTTTGTTATTCTATAGGCAATATATAAAACAAGACCACACATTGGAATAGCTATAGTTGACAGTAATGACTTATAAAACTACCTGTAATTAGGGAAGATCAAAGTGACCAGGTGTGAATTTACGTTCACCTTGATGAATCACCCCGTCTAGTTGAAGAATGACACGAAATGATTGATATAGAAGTCAAGCAAGAAAGAGTTTTGTGAGATTCTGAAGCAGTGCCGATCTATTCCGAATGTCGAATTAACATACCAGAATTCTGTATTATTCTCAACTATTCGTGGAACGACTCCAGACAACAATAAAAGGATAAGCATAAAATCATTGATTACAAAAAATAAGAAGTTTTGTAATCGTCATCCAAGCTAACATACTGTTATTATCATAGCCATAATATAACAATAACAGCATAATCAGAATCGTAATCAACTTTCAGGTAATCATTATAATTGCATCATTCCCATCGTAATCAAAACAATTCAAAGCATAACGATCGCAAACATCGTAATCGTAATCAAAACAAATCGAAGCATAACGATCGCAAACAGCATTATCGTAATCAAAACAATTCAAAGCAAAACGATCGCAAACATCGTAATCGTAATCAAAACAATTAAGAGCATAACGATCGCCAACAGCATTATCGTAATCAAAACAATTCAAAGCATAACGATCGCAAACATCGTAATCGTAATCAAAACTATTCAAAGCATAACGATCACAAACGCCATTTTCGCAATCAAAACGATTCAAAGCATAACGATTGTAAATATCGTAATCATAATCAAAACAATTCGAAGCCTAATGATCGCAAACCTTGTTATCGTAATCAAAACAATTCAAAGTTTAACGATCGCAAACATCGTAATCGTAATCAAAACAATTCAAAGCATAACGATCGCAAACATCGTAATCGTAACCAAAACAATTCAAAGCATAACTATCGCAAACGGCATTATCGTAATCAAAACAATTCAAAGCAAAACGATCGCAAACATCGTAATCGTAATCAAAACAATTCAAAGCATAACGATCGCCAACAGCATCATCGTAATCAAAACAATTCAAAGCATTACGATCGCAAACATCGTAATCGTAATCAAAACGATTCAAAGCATAACGATCACAAACGCCATTTTCGTAATCAAAACAATTCAACGCATAACGATTGCAAATATCGTAATCGTAATCAAAACAATTCAAAGCATAATGATCGCAAACCTTGTTTTCGTAATCAAAACAATTCAAAGTTTAACGATCGAAAACATCGTAATCGTAATCAAAACAATTTAAAGCATAACTATCTCAAACATCGTAATCGTAACCAAAACGATTCAAAGCATAACGATCACAAACATCGTTATCGTAATCTGAACAATTCAAAGCATAACGATCGCAAACATCGTAATTGTAATCAAAATAATTCAAAGCATAACGATCGCGAACATCATTATTGTAATCAAAACAATTCAAAGCATAACGATCGCAAACAGCATTATCGTTATCAAAACAATTCAAATCATAACGATCGCAAACATCGTTTTCGTAATCAAAACGATTCAAAGCATAACGATCGCCAACAGCATTATCATAATCAAAACAATTCAAAGCATAACGATTGCAAACAACGTAATCATAATCAAAACGATTCAAAGCATAACGATCACAAACGCCACTTTCGTAATCAAAACAATTCAAAGCATAATGATTGCAAATATCGTAATCGTAATCAAAACAATTCAAAGCATAATGATCGCAAACCTTGTTATCGTAACCAAAACAATTCAAAGCATAACGATCGCAAACATCGTAATCGTAATCAAAACAATTCAAAGCATAACGATCGCAAACATCGTAATCGTAACCAAAACAATTCAAAGCATAACGATCGCAAACATCGTAATCAAAACAATTCAAAGCATAATGATCGCAAACATCGTAATCGTAATCAAAACAATTCAAAGCATAACGATCGCAAACGTCATTATCGAAATCAAAACAATTCAAAGCATAACGATCCAAAATATTATTATGGTAGCTAAAACAATTTAAAGCATGAAGATATCGCAACCGTAACACCCACAATGGTAATCATACCAATCGCAATCATCGAAATCGTGGTCACACCAAGCGTAACTAACGCAATAAAAATCATGATAATAGAAACCACCATAATGCTAACCATAGCAATTAAAATCATAAAAGTCACAATTATATACAACACTTATCGTAGCCAACAAAATTGTAGTTTGATCAATCGTAAACAGCACGATCGCAATGATCATAACAGTAATGCTAATAAAGTAATGACCATAGTACACCATACATCCGAAAATACATAGTCAATTCACCGTTATCCGAACTCACACCATGTTGGTTTGACAGCAAGATCAAAGGGCTGAATATGGCCAGCAAGCGTCCTCAGTGGTGTGCGTATCTTAAATTTGATTGACCTTCGAGGAATTTCTAATAAGTTCGAACTCCCGGGCCCTTACTCTACACGAGGTGACTCCAGAAAATTGCGAGAGTGGTTTTTACTAGGTTTCCCGAATTTTTTCCGTCCTTATTTAAAGGAAAGTAAGACAGAGTAAAGAAGTAGACAGCTCGCCATCACCTAAGTACAACACACTTCCATACGGCGTTACCCCAATCAAAAAAGCAAACAATCAAGCCCTGAATACTGATAATATGCGAATTACAACAACAACATATTCTGACCCCTTCGCGGGTCAAAGTTCTCGCCAATGATTGCCTTGCATAGCATGCCTAAATAGGAGGGACTTCATTTACGGAGACTGTTTGATCATTTAAATGCTCGCTAGGTTAGTATTTACAAACCGTTATGATAATCACGCAGCTATCATTTTTATCCATTCACTAAAAAAAGCCTATATTTATATAAGTCTTAGTAAACTTCAACAGCATCGGAGCTCCTATTCTTAGCTCCACTGTCAGAAATGTTACACCCGTGAGTTAGAAGAGTACAGATTGTGGAAGTTTCCAGAAACTAAGTCAAATGTACGCGATTTGACCACAACAGTGCCGATTCTGTCAATTATAGTGATAATTTCGCTTGTTGTTTTCTACCTGGTTCCCATTATGTCATAAGAACATGTATGTGCCATGAGGTGAAGATAGAAGCCGTAAAAGATGATTATTCCAGAACGAAATTATCAATTTAAGCTCATTTAAATTAATTCAACTTTAAATCATAGCACAAAGAACAGAAGTTCGAACGGATTCAAATGTTTTGCCAGCGTAAATATTTATTGCCATCAATCAAATGAATGAATTAATTAATTAAATGAATGAATGAATGAATGAATGAATGAATGAATGAATTAATTAATTAATTAATTAATTCATTCATTCATTCATTCATTCATTCATTCATTCATTTAATTAATTAATTCATTCATTTGATTGATGGCAATAAATATTTACGCTGGCAAAACATTTGAATCCGTTCGAACTTCTGTTCTTTGTGCTATGATTTAAAGTTGAATTAATTTAAATGAGCTTAAATTGATAATTTCGTTCTGGAATAATCATCTTTTACGGCTTCTATCTTCACCTCATGGCACATACATGTTCTTATGACATAATGGGAACCAGGTAGAAAACAACAAGCGAAATTATCACTATAATTGACAGAATCGGCACTGTTGTGGTCAAATCGCGTACATTTGACTTAGTTTCTGGAAACTTCCACAATCTGTACTCTTCTAACTCACGGGTGTAACATTTCTGACAGTGGAGCTAAGAATAGGAGCTCCGATGCTGTTGAAGTTTACTAAGACTTATATAAATATAGGCTTTTTTTAGTGAATGGATAAAAATGATAGCTGCGTGATTATCATAACGGTTTGTAAATACTAACCTAGCGAGCATTTAAATGATCAAACAGTCTCCGTAAATGAAGTCCCTCCTATTTAGGCATGCTATGCAAGGCAATCATTGGCGAGAACTTTGACCCGCGAAGGGGTCAGAATATGTTGTTGTTGTAATTCGCATATTATCAGTATTCAGGGCTTGATTGTTTGCTTTTTTGATTGGGGTAACGCCGTATGGAAGTGTGTTGTACTTAGGTGATGGCGAGCTGTCTACTTCTTTACTCTGTCTTACTTTCCTTTAAATAAGGACGGAAAAAATTCGGGAAACCTAGTAAAAACCACTCTCGCAATTTT
The DNA here is from genome assembly GCA_031763545.1 of Mopalia muscosa. Taxonomy (NCBI): domain Eukaryota; kingdom Metazoa; phylum Mollusca; class Polyplacophora; order Chitonida; family Mopaliidae; genus Mopalia; species Mopalia muscosa. The sequence goes on from JARFOD010068998.1 coordinate 12,125, forward strand.
CTGGAGTCACCTCGTGTAGAGTAAGGGCCCGGGAGTTCGAACTTATTAGAAATTCCTCGAAGGTCAATCAAATTTAAGATACGCACACCACTGAGGACGCTTGCTGGCCATATTCAGCCCTTTGATCTTGCTGTCAAACCAACATGGTGTGAGTTCGGATAACGGTGAATTGACTATGTATTTTCGGATGTATGGTGTACTATGGTCATTACTTTATTAGCATTACTGTTATGATCATTGCGATCGTGCTGTTTACGATTGATCAAACTACAATTTTGTTGGCTACGATAAGTGTTGTATATAATTGTGACTTTTATGATTTTAATTGCTATGGTTAGCATTATGGTGGTTTCTATTATCATGATTTTTATTGCGTTAGTTACGCTTGGTGTGACCACGATTTCGATGATTGCGATTGGTATGATTACCATTGTGGGTGTTACGGTTGCGATATCTTCATGCTTTAAATTGTTTTAGCTACCATAATAATATTTTGGATCGTTATGCTTTGAATTGTTTTGATTTCGATAATGACGTTTGCGATCGTTATGCTTTGAATTGTTTTGATTACGATTACGATGTTTGCGATCATTATGCTTTGAATTGTTTTGATTACGATGTTTGCGATCGTTATGCTTTGAATTGTTTTGGTTACGATTACGATGTTTGCGATCGTTATGCTTTGAATTGTTTTGATTACGATTACGATGTTTGCGATCGTTATGCTTTGAATTGTTTTGGTTACGATAACAAGGTTTGCGATCATTATGCTTTGAATTGTTTTGATTACGATTACGATATTTGCAATCATTATGCTTTGAATTGTTTTGATTACGAAAGTGGCGTTTGTGATCGTTATGCTTTGAATCGTTTTGATTATGATTACGTTGTTTGCAATCGTTATGCTTTGAATTGTTTTGATTATGATAATGCTGTTGGCGATCGTTATGCTTTGAATCGTTTTGATTACGAAAACGATGTTTGCGATCGTTATGATTTGAATTGTTTTGATAACGATAATGCTGTTTGCGATCGTTATGCTTTGAATTGTTTTGATTACAATAATGATGTTCGCGATCGTTATGCTTTGAATTATTTTGATTACAATTACGATGTTTGCGATCGTTATGCTTTGAATTGTTCAGATTACGATAACGATGTTTGTGATCGTTATGCTTTGAATCGTTTTGGTTACGATTACGATGTTTGAGATAGTTATGCTTTAAATTGTTTTGATTACGATTACGATGTTTTCGATCGTTAAACTTTGAATTGTTTTGATTACGAAAACAAGGTTTGCGATCATTATGCTTTGAATTGTTTTGATTACGATTACGATATTTGCAATCGTTATGCGTTGAATTGTTTTGATTACGAAAATGGCGTTTGTGATCGTTATGCTTTGAATCGTTTTGATTACGATTACGATGTTTGCGATCGTAATGCTTTGAATTGTTTTGATTACGATGATGCTGTTGGCGATCGTTATGCTTTGAATTGTTTTGATTACGATTACGATGTTTGCGATCGTTTTGCTTTGAATTGTTTTGATTACGATAATGCCGTTTGCGATAGTTATGCTTTGAATTGTTTTGGTTACGATTACGATGTTTGCGATCGTTATGCTTTGAATTGTTTTGATTACGATTACGATGTTTGCGATCGTTAAACTTTGAATTGTTTTGATTACGATAACAAGGTTTGCGATCATTAGGCTTCGAATTGTTTTGATTATGATTACGATATTTACAATCGTTATGCTTTGAATCGTTTTGATTGCGAAAATGGCGTTTGTGATCGTTATGCTTTGAATAGTTTTGATTACGATTACGATGTTTGCGATCGTTATGCTTTGAATTGTTTTGATTACGATAATGCTGTTGGCGATCGTTATGCTCTTAATTGTTTTGATTACGATTACGATGTTTGCGATCGTTTTGCTTTGAATTGTTTTGATTACGATAATGCTGTTTGCGATCGTTATGCTTCGATTTGTTTTGATTACGATTACGATGTTTGCGATCGTTATGCTTTGAATTGTTTTGATTACGATGGGAATGATGCAATTATAATGATTACCTGAAAGTTGATTACGATTCTGATTATGCTGTTATTGTTATATTATGGCTATGATAATAACAGTATGTTAGCTTGGATGACGATTACAAAACTTCTTATTTTTTGTAATCAATGATTTTATGCTTATCCTTTTATTGTTGTCTGGAGTCGTTCCACGAATAGTTGAGAATAATACAGAATTCTGGTATGTTAATTCGACATTCGGAATAGATCGGCACTGCTTCAGAATCTCACAAAACTCTTTCTTGCTTGACTTCTATATCAATCATTTCGTGTCATTCTTCAACTAGACGGGGTGATTCATCAAGGTGAACGTAAATTCACACCTGGTCACTTTGATCTTCCCTAATTACAGGTAGTTTTATAAGTCATTACTGTCAACTATAGCTATTCCAATGTGTGGTCTTGTTTTATATATTGCCTATAGAATAACAAAGGGCCATTATGTAATCAAGTGAACGAGTCCGTTAGTTGTTTGTCCGTTTAAAGATATATAGCGAATTTCGTCTGAAGTTTCTTTCATAGTTTGGGGCCGGTTCCACAGAGCATTTTCTGACTTAAGACAAAATACTACATTTGATATTGAACTTACTTTTGAAGTAATACCTGTAATTGTGACTTACTTACGTTATAATGATTGTGATAAAATCTTAAATTTACAAATTTAAAACTGAGAAATGTGAGGACTTTTAAACATTTTGACTTAAGTGTAAAACTGCTGTGTGGAATCGGCCCGATATTTTAATTATAAATCCGACGAAATATAGGTTCCAAACTAATTATGGTGTTAGTCACTTAGTTTTGGAATAAATGTTGGACAAATAGTTACAATGTGTCGTCATAAAGCCCCGGTCACAACCCACCGTGCGTGTTTTTAGTCCGTATGTTTCTTGGTGAAACCGTATTGTGGGTAAATTCGTAGCCCGACTTCAACGAAAGTTCCTCGTATATTAAAAGTGATACGGCGTGTCTGCGTGCTCCCAAATCCGTACTGAGGCGGTACTCACCACGTACGGATCCTCAACCTTTTGTCCACGTTTTTGCAAGTAGACAGCACGCACCTGCAAGAACAGCGGGTTGGGACCACATATCCACATATCCCCCTCACCTCTGGGGTCGCGGGTTCGATCTCTGTGAACTATATGTCGGTTGGTATGCCAACAACCAGCGGAAGGTCGTGGGTGTTCTGGGTAATTTACAACCCAGTTTTCCTCCCACAATAATGCTTGCCAATGATCTGTAATTGGGATTTAATCCTGTTGATCCAACATAGGATGAATAAAGAATAAAGACCACGGCTTAAAGACCAAGTGCTTGATAGAGATTGAGTGTGCAGTTTAAGTGAGTGAGCCAATTAACGATTCTGACATCTTTATCGACCTTTTCAACCAGGAACACAATTTATTTATTTAAAAAGCATTTTTGTTTTAAAATTTAGGCAACAGCCTCTTTTAAAATCTTTCCATTATCTTGGCAAATATATTGTCTTATTTCTTTAAAGAGATCACACGATTTCACAAATCACAAAAGTTTTCTATAAATCACATTCTAAGGATTTCCCCATATATGACAATTTTACTAGAGATATCCATAACTTAGGCTTACCACAGAGGAATCTTAGTTTTTAGAATATGTATAGCTAATATTTTTTGGAAAATACGGATCTAATTGAAGCGATAATCTCGAAATTTGTAATCTACAGTTAGTGAAACATCGATAGAGTCAAAATAAGATCGGCGTTTTAATTGTATGATAGAAACCTTCTTGAATGGAAAATGACACGAACAGAACTTCAGTCCGGAAACGACCGAATAGAAGTCCGGTAAAATGGAGGCAGAAGTGGCTGCCCATTTACCGATGTACATTTAGTGTTAAACTGAGGATCGTGTATTCAATCCAGTCATGTTGTTTACCTTATAAACTGTTTGGTTAACATTGTCCTCTAAATAAAAAATTAAAAAATTAAAAAAATTAAAAAATTAAAATAAAAAAAAGGCAATAAATCTAATCATCGGGATATATATAATAGGTCTATATTTGTTATTAACTTCTGTCGATATATTTGTCGCAACTTGAGATTTAAAATCGATTTAGAAAGTATAACTTCATTGAATTCATCGATCTTAAGATATTGATATCTCCGTGCCAGTGTGCGCCTACTAATCCTAGTCCAATTTACCGTTGACGGGATCGTGTCCGTCTGTCCACCATCATGTATGCCATACATGATGGTGGGTGAGTCTCACGATTTGGCCCCGGCACTCGCAGGAGTGTATTTTACGAGGTTTCCTTCCGGTTTTCCACCGTAATTAGGCAAGAAACTGTGTGAAGTGGGCAATCCATCGTCAGATAAGTAAAACACCCTTGAATATGAAACAATTGAAACCAAAATATACCGTGAGCGGTATATAAAGATAGAGAAGGATGCAACTACCGAACCACATCACGTTCTATAAACTTACTTACCTGTTATGACTTTGTTTTAAGGAAATGTAATAAGGAAATGCCAGGAGAATCATTTTAGAGATCGCTTTCTAAATGGCTAGTGTTCAGAATAATAACGGTAATGTATATCAGGCCAACTTGTATTCAATTTGAAATATGTAACTTTTCACTCATATGCAGCTTTGTTAAGTTAAACTATTCTAAACATGTCTGCGTCTTTTTTCTTAAATTTAAATTATAATATATATTATATTTCATTTGCATACTAAACCAGTTTGCTTCAAATGCTCGTATTAAAACGCAAATGTCAATGATTCTAACTAAAGAAATGATATGCACAACTTTGAATGTCTTTGCACAAAAACATATGAAAGACCCAAATTAAATAAAATAGAGGACTCCAATTAAATGTTTATTATAATTCGCGACACAATGCTTATGTTATCTAACAAGTTAATCGAGTTGTTATAAAATAATGAATTCTTTGAGACTCAAGGTTGTTACAAAATCCGGATTGTGAAATGACTCACATCTAAAATTGCAAAAAAACGAAAACGTATTCGTGACTTGACAGTAGGATCTGACAGTTGATATTTAATACATTGTTCCTTTTTTGCCACTCATTTCACGCCAATGTTTACTTAATGATCATGTAAATGTTACAAGCAAACATCAATCTTACATAGGGCATCAAGTTTGCGAAATTTTTCGTTATAATTTATTGCCCTAGAACCTTCTACTCGTAAATAAGGGTTTGAGACACTAGCATGTAGCTATACAACGTACAGCTATATAAAGGCCTACTGTATATTACCCATGCAAGGTGCTTGTATAAATTATACTATTATGCTAATTGAAGTGTTATATAAGGAATTTTTTCTTTTTCCAGGTGTGAAATCCGACCAGGACCGGAATTTTTACTCAGGAAATATACATTCGAAAGTAACTCTACATTTACGGCTTTACAGTTTTATTACTCCGATGTTGATTGTATGAATCCAATATACTCCGTCCTGGCCACCGGAGAATACCGAACGGTCCGAAAGTCCTGGTCGATACCGGGAGGAACCGAAGTAAAGTATCAACTATTATCGGTTTCAGTTACTCCCTACACGAGAGAAATGGCCAAAGAATTAAACCGGAAACTCAAATTAGATTGCGCTTATATGAATTACAAACTGTGGCAACCATTTCAGTCTCAAAACATTTTTAATTTTCCTCCCAAAGACCAGAAAGTTAGCCAAGAAACTTTGCCACCGCCAGAAGGCGTAGACTTTGATTGTACCCACGCAATTAATTTCACAATGCACGAGCTGCAATTGATGAGGCTCGAGACTAGGTTACGTCATCCACACGAGGCTCGCAAAAAAGGTTACCAGATTATAGAAGAAAACCAGACGGGAGATAAAGTTACAGAAGAATTGTATCTGGGAGATATACATACAAGTACAAAGAAGAGAAGAATATATCGACCCAGCAGTTATCAAATCCCATTGAAGAAAAACAAGGTGAGCTTATATGTTTTTTTGGTTTATTTCTTTAATTCGCAGGTTAAGTGGAGCCCATAATTCAGTTTATATCAGTTTATGTAATGTAGGACTTGAATTTGAATGTTAAACAAAGACATACTGTTTGGCATATATACTTCAGAATTATTCCCATTTTGCCGAAGGCTACACAAATTTAATATTGTTTTTCGCTGATGTGAAAGTCATCGGAATTTTATTCCTGGTGGGAGTTTGAAACAAACATTGCCTTGTTTCCATGGAACAAAACAAGTGTGCCCAAAGTTCAATTTTAAACACCCAATAAACATTTTGCTTCCGGGCATCGTGACATTGTTTACACTAAACTCGTACTAAAGTTTGGGTGACACGGACTTAGAAATCCACGACACGTTGAGAGCCTGGTGTGGCAGCGAGAGAGGGGACATTTACAGGGTCCAGCTGGTGATGCCCAGGGGCAAATTAACCCATCATCGATGGTTTAAAGATAACACGTTGGCTGACTGCCTGTAAAGTAACGCGAGAAAGTGCGAGAAAAACCAATCGCTCATTTTACTCATGTTTTCACAGACTGATTGACAGGAATGAAATTTAAAATACTATGGGTTTCACAGACTGATTGACAGGAATAAAATTAACAATAATATCGGTTTCACGGACTGATTGACAGGAATGAAATTTACAATTCTATATGTTTCACAGACTGATTGACAACAGTGTAATTTAAAAGTTATGCAGAAATTGACATCAATTGTTTTGTCAATAGTTCGTGCCAATGATTACAAAAAAAAAAACAAAAAAAATGAATTCAGACAAAATTAGACAATTCTTTTGAGCTTTTGAGAAAACTACGAGGTTTTAAAAAAAATTGATCTGACCTTGCGAAAAATCTTACTTGCTTTCTTAGGGAGAATTTTAAAGATACGTGAGATAAGCTATTGCCGGAGATAAACGAAGGTGTCCGAAGGTTATCGAGTCTGTTAACTTCGCGGCCATCTCGTGTCAACATTTTTGTGTTAGTGTTGGGGAGGTCTCACTAGTTTCCGATGACAAGAGTAACAGCTTCGTCCACTTTCCCTGCAGTGGGAAGCAAATAAACACTCTGTTAGACAGATCTAGCATATATACAAAAGTACTCTTTAGTGATACGCTTGTACAGATCAGCTGTCAAACTGCCAAATCTACTGAAAAGGCTGTCAAAATACGAATATTGCACATCTACGAAAAAAATAACCTAAATATTTGTGCCTGGATACAGTCAGTTTATTGATTCTGTAATCGGTTTCCTAACAAACGGATTTAAATTTTGCAGCTCTGGAAGCGCCACTAAAGTGAACTGCCGTTGGAAGAGCTATACTGCACTGGTTCTGGTCTCTGTAAACGCTTTAACCTAAGCCATTTCCACTTGTTACTATTTAAGTCCACCCATATCGTCTTTAGCTAATTTCGTCATGTGCCACGAAAACCTCCCATGGCGGAACATCTATATTTGCAATTATAGCAACCAGTCTATGTGAATGCGTTGTGAAAGTTGAACACAATCATCGGCTATAATATACTCGGACAAGATAAGGACAGTTATAATAGAATTAACATCAAGTTACTTTCTCGAGTCAAACTTTTTTCCATCGGAATTTAGAACCAAATAGATTTCTAATTTATTTTGGCTCAAGGTTTGTGTTGTATGGAAGTTATTAAAATGATGGCCTTAAAGACACCAATACACTCAACGATCTTAATGGAAGGGAAAGAGAACGGCTTTGCATAGCTTGAAATAGTTTACGCCAACGTTACAAAACTGACCTAAGAAAGAATAGTTTTTCTGCTTCAAATATAAATTTTGCAACACCAATAAATAAATAAATAAATAAATAAATAAATAAATAATAAGTAAATAAAAATAAAGGATAAAATTTTATTATTTACGAATGACCTCAAACATCTATCTGTGGAACGATTCAAAATAAAAAATTCAGTTAAACTGTTCGTTTTAACTGGTATGTTCTGAGCGATGTCATGATGACCTCACATCTTACTTTTCCCCACACTTCAGTCAGTCGCCCCTGCTTTATAAGTGAAACGCCCTTCAGTTCGGCGGGATTCAGTATATGATCCTCCAACCCCAGTTCGGCTCCAATTTTGCCATTGAGAATATGATGGAATCTAGATACAGAGTTCTGTTTCCCTAATAGTTTATCAAACAATGTTAACTTATTTAGACATGAACAGTTAAAGGGGAAGACCACCCAAAAACCATATTCTATAAATAAGTAAAACTTTTTGTGTGTAATACAATACATTGATTTCCATTTTCATAATCCGATGTAACTCTGGTTATCATTCATTAAAGAGGATCACAAGTACCAGTTGAGTCATCAAATCGTGTGTACAGCAGACTTCACTGATCTATCATTGGATAGTTCAAACTTGGCTGACCAACCAGTGTGCAGGAAAACTTAGCAGCACAGGATTTGATGACTCAACTGGTGCACTTGTGGTCCTTTTTAATGAATGATAACCAGAGTTACGATCAGATTATGAAAATGGAAATTAATGTATTGTATTATACACAATTTTTTTTACTTATTTATAGAATATGGTTTTCTTATTTAATAACGTTTTTATATAGGTCAGTGGTCACGACACAATTCGATGTGTTTGGAACTGTTCAAATGTTTCTGTAATGATTTGTTAATGGGTCTGTAATAATTGTTAGACATTGACTAGAATTTATTATCTTTTGTTGCTGTGTTCTTTTATATCTCAGTTAAATAAATATTGCATTTCAACTGGCACTTTTTTCTCTTACGCTGGTGTGATCACTCGGATGAACGCTTCACAATGGCCCTGATTGGTTTATACCAATACGCGTTTCTCGTTTCGCCCTCGACAGCGAAAATATATATTGATTTCTTATTAAAATTGCTAAAAAAAAATGCATTAATGGGATAAATAGAATGTCACATTCGTGACCGGATATCAAATATGTGAAACTCGGGTAGTCATTTTCACTATTTCGATCCTCCAAAATTACTTACCTTGATACATAAATTTGTTACAAAAAGGGCCGTTAAGAAACACTAAAACACAATACTTGGTTGAACATGTCAAATAATGCTAAACTCAAGTCCACGTGTTACCTTATCGGTTTGATTACTGTCATGAAATACACATGTTTTTGTTTGCCCTAAAAGAGTTACCTTTTTGACAATTGCAGAATACATCAATCAGTTAGTCCCAAGTGGGGGAGCGGGGGGCCATTTATCACCAGCAGGCCCTGCAGAATACTCCCCCGGCCTCCTCGGTTGATCGAAAGAGGCGAGAGAGAGGCAACTGGTTGGCCGTTGGCTGCATCTTCTGTCGGGGGAGAATGAGATCCTCGTGTCGGACGGATGGGCAAGTCGGCTTGATTCCATAGTAATTAGTAAAATCCAAGCTGAACAAAAGGGAAAATATATATGCTAGGTAATAACATCCTACCTTAACTTTTAGATCATTGCAGAAGGCGGTGGCTCATCGTCCGATTAAGTGGGAAACAACAAAAATTATTTTTGGTTATATTTCCTCCTCAACAGAGAAGAACTATTATTTCGTTTCCTATTTAAGTATACCACCCATGGAACCCTCGATACCTACCCAAGTTGGTTACCGCAGAGGGGATCTCGCCCTTTTTGGCATTCCGTAGAGCGTTGGTGACAGTGTGGTGAAACTTTATACGCCATATGATAACATCCCCTCCCGACCCTATCAGTTATGGAAAAAAGACAAAAGGTAATACAAATAAATTTAAAGACTAAAATAACAGAAAATTGGCAAAACTTTTAATAGAAAGTAGTCAAAATGAAAACAAGTGTGTAACAACAATATCGCCGTTTGCGTTGAATGGAATTTTAATATCTAATGCTGGAATTGAAAAATTAAATAAAACTGTGATCTGATGACCTTCGGGTGAAATGAACCAGACATCGACAGGCAATACATTTACTTCAATTAAAAACAATTCAAGTTACCTGTAGCCGTCTCACCAAATAGACCACTTAACAGCAGTAAGGGGATCATTCGAGACAGAGGCAGATATCTCTCTGTTCTGTCAGAGAAAGAAATCTGCACTGAGCTCGGTGATCAAGGTATAACTAACGTTAAGCGATTTACAACTATAGAAAAGATGGTACCATAATAAAACTTACAACCTATTTAATTACCTTTGATTCCTCCACAGTGCCAGACCATATCTACATTGGTGCTTCCAGGATGAGGGTAGATCCTGTCATAATCCATGTTTATTAAATAATAAACTGTATTATAAAGCTCAATTAAATAGAGAGCATTACACAGTGAATTTCAAGATGTGATTTTAAGTCCTAGGCTATGAATAGATTAATGTATCTTATAGAGAAACAATGTTGCAATATGTCAACACAGG
>JARFOD010069108.1:0-22573 GCA_031763545.1 Mopalia muscosa
CTCTTTTAAAATTGCAAGAATTAAGATCGATCAATCAAAATGACGGAATTGCTTTTACTGCCAAAATTCGCTGAGATTGCCTCTTTAGGCTTTCTCATTCTCGGAGCTTCCGGGGCCTAGGCGGCCCCTGGACCCTCGCCTATTTAGAAACGATAGTAACTCCCGTCTCCCATTTATTATATCCTAATCCGCCACTGTTAGCTGTGATTTGCGGCTTAACACAGAACTGACGAGGCGATATATATAGTGTGCTTATCTGTGTATTAGCATGATACCATACATATGTAGGTCTTTTATATATTTATTCATGATATTTTTTTTCGGGCAAATGATACATTTTTCGGGCAAAAAATACTCTGCCCCCTAAAAATACTAAACTGAACCTGCTTCAATGTACCATTCACCCGATCGAGTCCACCTGATCGAGTCCACTTGTCGACCATCGGGTATATTCTGAGCGAGTGTTGTGGCTTCGGCAATCGCGGGTGTAGTTTTTACGAGGTTTCTTCCCGGATTTCCACCGCCGTAAAAAGGCTTGGTGCAGTGTGAAGTGGACAATCCGTCGTCATATAAGTGAAATACGCTCGAGTACGACGTTAAACCCCAATCAAACAAATACAGATCAGTTACTAAGATCCGCCAGATGTGTATAAGTGTGTTATTCCAATATATTGTCCACGTATGCCATTGCTTAGCCCGGCCATGCAAGCTATGATTTATCAATCTGGCAACCTAAAAAAATAAAACCAAATCTGGGTTTTGATTATTCAAGCATTTGTTACAAGAAAGTTCGAATTACAGATTTGCTTCGATGAAACGTTCACCGGATCGAGTTGACCATCATGTTTATGAGCGAGTCACATGTTGTGGCTTCGGCAATCGCGGGGTTTTCCACTGTAATAAGGCAGTGTCAAGTGGACAATCCGTCGTTATATAAGTGAACCTTGAGTACGACGTTAAACACCTATCAAACAAAAAACCGACCTAATAACATAATCTCTTTTTGTGATAATTTGCCTCGGGTTTTAAAAGAGGCTGAAGAGGCGAGAGTTATTGTTAGCGGTATCAAACATACCTCAGAAACGGGAAGGAGAAGGGAATTACACTCTCCCAGATAGAGGTAAGTTCACTTCAATCGGACTTTAAACAAGAACAATCTCTTGTTTCTAACATTGTTTTATCAAACATAAATAATGCTACTTTTAACGCAAGCGAAGTGAGTTTATTTTTGACAAACTGGCCTTAGCTTACATCCGATAGTGAGATATTTACTGCAGTTCAAGGCGCAACAGTATATAAGAAAACAAGCTTCAATGAACATGAACTGGAAATAATAAGTAACTAAATTAAAAGCCTATTTAGAAAAGGTGTTCTTGAACTATCACAGAACGAATGTGACCAGTTTATATCGCCTATTTTCACTCAAGCCAAACAAGATGGCTCATATTGACTTATTTTGAACTTTAATGAATTGAATTGCTTGCTCCCTCTCAAGCGCAGTTATACTTATGACGAAAAGCTGCTACATGGCATCCATTGAGCTCAAGGATGCGTACTAGCCTTCTCAGTAGCTGTAGCCAAGAACTATAGAAAGTATCTCAAATTTGAGTGGCTTGGTTACACCAGTCTTCGTATTGGCCTTAGAACTTTTACAAACTTGTTAAAACCTGTTTGTGCCAGTCTTAGCTGTCTTCTCCTTTAGTTATATAGATGACCTATATCTTTAAGGAGATTCATACACTGAAAGTTTTAATATCAATGAAACTATTAACATATTAAACTTATTAGGTTTAATGATTCATGTAAAAAAGTCTGTTTTGGCAGCATCCCAGCAGATAATACAACAACCATATGGGCACAAGCCACTATTTTCAGTGCAATGGCATCACTGAAAACATATGGTACTGGTGTTTAAAACATGATGTTTGGCTAAGTAGCTCACATATATATACCAGGCACAAAGAATTATGTAGCAGACAAAGAATCCAGAACCTATTCGAATGAGGAGTGGAAACTGAATACGAATCAACGAAATGTTAATTGGCTAAGATTAAATTTAATCCTGAAATTGACCTAATATGTGTCTTATAAACCTGACCCAAATGCCTATGCCATTGATGCCTTCTCACTAAACTGGGAACATTCATTATTTTATTCTTTTCCACCTTTCAGTGTGATATCCAGTATCTTGATGAAGATCGCCTAACAGGGGGCGACGGGTGTCATAGTTGTTCTACATTGCCCAACCCAAACATGGTATTCAAAACTTTTGAGGAGGTTGGTGACCCATCCCATACCCTTGCCCACGGGCAAATCAACGCTATACCTTCCAAATCAACTCCATACACTTCAGGCAAAATTGACGCTCGTGGTGTTTCTCTTATCTGGAGATCAATCCAATTCAGGACTTCCACCAGCTGCTGTTGGACATATCATGTCATCATGGAGGAAAGCAACACAGAAACAATATCAATCCCAAGCTGGGAATTTTTCTGTTGGACTAGAAACGTTAATCCAGTTTCGCCACCTTTAAGTATAGCGGTAAATTTCTTGGCATACCTAGCGAAAAATGGGTTAAGTTGCAGTTGTATTAATACAGCCAGATCGCCTCCATTGGGTGTTATTTTTCTACAAGTTTTGGTTAGCAACCTATGGTCCGGAGGATGTTGAATGGTGTGTTTGAAGAAACCCGCCAACGAAGCCTGGGAAGCACCTTGAACCAGTTGGGTTATTAGGTTACCCTTCGGAAAGGACGCTGTGTACAAAAATCGGTTTATGGCACACAGCACACGATCCGCGGCTGTGTCTGCTGCAAACCAATCGGATACACAAGTTGACGTTTACAAGTCTAAGCGGAGCTGGGTGGACTTCTGAGAAAACTCGGGCAACTTTCTTTATACAAATTCCAGAATGAGTTTCTTGATCTGTAAATATTGAAAATATATGCTATTGTTAATTTGTACGGTTTACATACTTTCATTATTTGCGGCCACGGGATTAAGGATCTCACATGATTACTTGTGACGTACACTATTGGCGAGGTAGAATTAAATAATCGAACGAAACTTACCCGTAAGGTGAAGTTTGATTTCGATTCTACCGAGGTATAGTCCAGGATAAAGGAATTACGTGCCCACCAGAAATAACACGAATACTGTTCAACTCCTATTCGTCAGGTCTTGGATGCTCCCAAACCTGGTTCGGTTAGCGACTTTAACAGTTTAGGACTGTGGCCACAATTGTGAAAACTGAAGACGAACCATGCACGTACCTTCTCAAGTAATTACTATGATCCTTGACTATATGGTTTCCTTCGTCCATTGAGCTGGCAGGTCATATAAGTCATATACCCTATAGGGAACGATGTTAAGCCCCAATCAAACAAACAAACAAAACAGACAAGATCCCTTTGTACCTGCTGAACATTGGGAACGGCTAACCTAATTTGGGCAAATGTCCCTTAAACTATTCCTTTGGCCGCTGGCTATGTACAGTATATAATTGAAGCATATTTATGCTGCCAACAATGGAGGAACATGTATTTTCAAACAGAGCTTTGTTGTATATCACACTTTACATTGTGTTGCTGATCAATCCTTGGAAGTCCTTTACGGCATGGCGTTAAACACCAATCGATTTTATCTATTTCGTTAATTTCTTCCAGCTGGGTACCTTCTGACTGGGGGCCGTGTACTGTGAGCTGTGGAGGAGGGGTACAAAGTCGCGAAGTGACTTGTAAGAGGCGAATATCCCCAGAGCTGACATTGGCAGTGTCTGCGAGTGATTGTGTCGGCAAAAATAAACCCCCGAGTCAACAGAGGTGTGGAGAAGAAAATTGTTTCCAGTGGACCGTTGGAAACTGGACAAAGGTTTGGGGTTTTTTTTTTTACAAAAGTATCGTATGTTAAGGTCCTCATTCTCGCAAAGAATTTGGAAGCGCTCGTATTAAAGAGTCCTGCATCTAAATTTTCGTGATGTTGAGATGGCTTAGCAGTGGTGTATTTACATGGTACATTTTCGATTAATATTTTCACAAAGGCAAAACGCTTTACATTATTTGGTTGTGCTAAATTGTTTGTTCTACTGTTGGGTTACACCACTACATCTTGGCCTATGATTAAGCTAGTGCCTGTACAAACAAGTTAAACTCAATAGTGGGTTAATTGTATAAACGTTACATGTAAATAACAAACAAAAAGATCATCACAAATAACTCAATTGATTAAATCTGTTATTAATATAAGCCTATCGTTTCAGTGCTCGGCGTCTTGTGGTAAAGGGGAGAGAACTCGGGAGGTAGTGTGCCAGTCGGTAGACAGTAGTGTTGTTGGCGAGAATGATTGTTTGAGAGGATCAAGAAAACCCCTTGATAAAGAAGTCTGTGATATGGGTTCCTGTGGAACTGGATGGTTCTATACACCTTGGCCGAATGAGGTACGTAAGCGTAACAAAATGTCACCCCCAAAACACACCAGTTGAAAATCCAATCCACTGGGGCCCCCAAACCCCTTAGAGTAGCACAATGTATGGGGCTAATTCCTCCGTCTTAGCCCTACGTCCCGCCTACCTAAACCCACTTGGAAACCATTAGGCCGCTATAGCCGGCCTCAAAAAAACTATTTCTGATTTTTCTCGATACACTGAAACCATTGATTAGTATTTTACCTACTTGCAATATTTCTTTCCACGGTTTTCAATCTATTTATTGCAAAGGGAGATAATTTATACGTGTCAACTCGGGCGAGAAACTGAAATAAAACTTTATTTAAATGTCAGAAAAGAAAGACTTTGATTATTGTGATTTTTCTATCCCAAACAAAAAATCAGAAAAAAATCAGATATATGTTTTGAGAGGCCGCCCATAGCGGCGGATCAATTTCCAACCTTCACCATGGGTTGAGATACGCGGGACGTAGGGCCCTATTCATTGTGCTACCCTTAGAGGTGAATCATCCCCAATTCTTTCAGAAGTCCATTCCTTGAGCAAATCATCAAAACTTCAGAATCTCGTTTGGAGTTATTCGAGACACATTCATATAAAATCCTACGCCACTAAAAACAACATTGCACTTTTTGTGAATTTTCTCGGCATAATCGTCAGATAATATTGGGCTTAAGGTGTTGTCGTCATGTGCGTCCGTCTGCTACACAAATTGAATTAGAAAACATATCTGAATCACCAAATTTAAAATTATGACACATTTTTTGTGTGTTTTTCAAACCTATTTAATTCGACGTGTAGGAGAAGCCCTTTAACAGTAGATATTTGATACACTCTGTGGTAGAATGCAGCTGCTCAAAAATGTGTAACGTGGGTAAAATAAAACAATACGAATTTTGTGCAAGTGAAAAAATATAATCTCCTACATTTTATGTACGTTTTACTTGTTAATCCTCCTGTAAATAGACTTTAAACGGTCTGTATGGAATGAATAAAATTCAAATGTAAAAAACGATAAGAATAAGCTAACAGCGACCTAATTAAAGATATAATATTTGTTGAATAGGCCTACTGGTGAAATACTAGCTAATTTACTAAATACAATGTATGAGGAAATTTGCAAAAGAAGACGAGGGATACTTATTCATTCTGTAGGCCTAAACACTAAAAAAAAAATGCCATGTAAAATATATTATAGCAATTTACAATTATTATCTAAGTTATGTTAACATCCAGAGAATTGTATCAGTTTTGTAGTTTTATGTCCTCAGTGTACAGCCAGTTGTGGAGAGGGGGAACAAAACCGAAAAATTCACTGTGCCGGTCCACGAGGTGAAGCATTCCCTGATGAAAGATGTAAGCAGTTCCATAAACCAGAGGTCACACGGACATGTAAAACTGAGATTCCCTGCGGTGGAAAATGGTTTACTGGTCCATGGGGCAAGGTAAGACTGAAAAAGATTCAACCTAACCAATTCTTACTTTGGGTTGGGTGTGGTTATAGAAACACACAAGAAACTTTCCTGAATGTTAATGGATGATAAATTTAGATTTGTTTCTTTGATTGGGATTCAACCTCGTGGTTTGAGTTTTTTCCCCGTACTACATAGTTTGTAACCTGGTGAGAAACCAAATTTCTTTCTTCGTCAAACGTGAGCAAATGATTTAGGCCTGCTCTTGAATTCAGCACTTCCCATCACACTATATTGTTTATTTTACCATTGATATTGGAAAATGGGGTTTTAAATATTTATTAAGTTATTCTGTATTAAATTACATTTCTACCATCATTACAAATTTTGTTAGAAGTTATCAAAATTTTTCTATTATATTTTGGGCTACTATTTCAACATTTGGTTAAACTATCGTTTTTCCAAAATGAACAATTGCTGCAATAAACATAGGAAAGGCAGTTAACTGATGATACAGTTGAACACTGCAGATTCTTCTTTTGTTGTAAAATTGATTAAAAAAAATCTTCTGTTTTTAGACGTGAATGAGCGCTCTATAACTCACGCTGTCTGTCTGAGGTGAACAGGATAGAAGCCAATCCGCTTAAGATAGAGACTTCAAATTTTGAATGCAGCTTAATATAATGCTAAACTAAATCCTTTTGAAAATGGTATCATTCTGAACAAATTTCAGTTTTCTATGGCAACAAATATGTCCGCATCTGTTACTTTTTTGGACATAAGGATGTGAACAAAATAGAAGCCAAACCGCTTAAAATAGAGTTAAAATTTGGAATGCAGTTTAATATGATGCTAAACTATGCTCTTATTGAAAATAGGGTAATTGCAATGCCTAAATAACCCCTGTCCAGTAAAGAAGAGCTTAATTTCACAGCTTTATTATTTCTACACTTGTTTCAGTGCAATGCTACCTGTGGTGAAGGAAAACAATCCCGGGATGTAATTTGTATGAAAAAGTTAAACACGGATTTCTTCACAGTTGTGGATGAGGAGAACTGTGTTACTACCGAGAGACCCAATCTACACAGATTGTGCCCCAGCACACCAATATGTCTTCCCGAATGGTACATGAAAGATTGGGGAGAGGTCTGTTATCAGTCAATACCAACTTGCAAAATATTCTTTATTTATGGGAGCCCTTTAACTAAAGGGTACTGTAAAAGTAAAAAAAAACTTAACATCCGATTCGATGGTTGTGTTGATTTTAGTTGGACTAAACTTATGTAAGACCGATGGATAATAAGTAACCAAAAATCTTGTACCTTTCGTAAACTTTAATATATAAGGTTTGACAGACAGTTGAGAATGACTTGAACGTTACCTCCTTTTCCCAAACTCTGGGGATTTAAAAAAAAATTATTGACCGGGAAAATATGTAACAAAAGTTTGGCACTTTGTCTTCATTAGGTCGTCTTGCTAAGGATAGTAGGTTCGAGGTATACTGTGTTTACATATGATAGGTAGAAGACGATTTACCATTATAAAAGTGAAATACCCTTGAGCATAGCATTGGACATATTCCAATGACTGTGAAATACACTTCTTAAGCATGGCATTGAACGCCTTTCAATCATTATGTTACAAGAGTATTTTTCAAAAGGTCAAAAGCAAGGTATCTTCCTAGTGGTGATGCCCCGCGAGGGAGCAGGTGTGCCATGGCCCTGCAGAATACTCCCTCGGCTTCCTCAGTCGATCATTGTAAGAGGCGAGAAAAGAGGTTGCTTTCTGTTGCCCTGGTGTTCGCTGCTAAAGGGTAACGGGAAGCAGATTTGTTTGTGATGATCTGTATAATACACCCCCATTAAATAAGTAAAATGCCATTGAGCATAGCATAAAACACCATCTATCCATTTGAATTATCTTCAAAAATGCACTTGGTATTTTTCAGTGTTCGGCAACTTGTGGCACAGGGTACAGAACACGAGAGGTAAAATGTCTAGACAAAGGAGGAAGTGCCAGTCCTGACTGTCAAGCTCACCATAAACCAGTTACAAGAGAGAGCTGCAATACGCAGTCATGTCACCAACGTCGTCAAAGGCCAACTGGTAAGATATAATATGAAACCCTTACCCTTTCAAACAAAGGCAGTAATTGCAGACCTCTCAATAAAAGCACTGTCCTTAACGGTTTACCCAAGGTGTGAATAAGGAGAGTGACGACTTCCTCGCCTGTAAGATAACTAGTTAAAATTGGCAATTCAACTGTAACATTAAAACTCTTCACAGCTTGGCTGATTGTAAATGTAGGAGAGTGGTGGATCATCACTAGGCTATATTTTAATCAACAAGTCCTTCTAAGCTCCTCTGTACATACTTTGTACGGATTCTTACTATGGCTTGCTTAAATAGTGTGAGAAACCTAGGACCATGATTGCACATTATCTCCCGACTCACACAAACCTCGGAGCTTAGATCTGCAAACATTTAATAGGAGATAAACCCTAATCAAACAATCTAAGCGGTACTTAAGGTAATTTTACTCACATGAAAGCATGTGAAGGAAATCACCACTGGCAACAAAGACATCACTGTACAAGACACCACAAAAATCGATTCAGCTACCTCTTTGAAAGCACCAGGGCCCACTTGCACAAAGCTTCCATAAGCTGAAGTGACCTTAGTTTCTCCCTTAGTCCTAAACTAAGGAGACAGCCTCTTTCACAAAGCCCCCTTAGCAGAAGGTCCATGGGGGATAAAGTTTCCTCTTAAATGTTAAAAATCCCCTTTCGGCCTAGAGTCAACGGAAATTTGAGCTCCATTAGGTCAAACCTCATATCCCCCACAGCTAAACATTTTTAACATTACCTTCTTGCCATGTCTGTAGGTTACCAACTTACCAATGACACAACTTGAGATAAAGGGTTATTAAGAAACTTGTCTCTGGGAGTTTATATAGAACATAAGAGGATTTTGATTTTAATTGATCTACATCCCTGTGCCAGTGTGATTGTTTTCTAGAAATATATTGAACAGGACATAACACAAAGTGCACATCCTATGCATTTGTCAGTTTCCCTGCAGTGATCTCCAGTCATGCTTAACGACACATTCTATCTAGTGTGAAGTGTTTCAAGGTATTGGAAAATTAATATTGCTTCTTGTAGGGGTGGAAATTAAGCATGCCCGAAGGCCAGGTAGATTTTGCATTGGGCCTGTAAATTTCCAGACTTGCAGGCCCGACTGGCTGATAGATTTTATGACCATATATGTGTAATCCATTGGGCCTGTAGTATGTTTCAGTCACTTTGAACAGGAACTATTTCTATAGTTGAGCCCATCAAACTGAACACTTGATGTAATAATGTTTAATGTGACAAATTCAGACTTAATAACCCTTGATGGATGATTGTAAAGTTGTGTCCTTCAACCTTTGACAGCGGTAATTAAAAAACAGCCCTGTCAAGTAGATCATAGGTGAATTGTGTTGGTAGGTCAGAATAGCTCAGAATAGACCACATCAAGCTAAAAGAAGCGTCAAACTGTATGTAAGAATATCAATATTGGGTTGGACCATCCGTTAAGGTGATTGATGGGCCTGTAGATTGCGAACCTGCAGGCCTGTACAATTACTAAGGGGCCTACAACTATTGGAACCTGCAGGCCCGTTTGGCCTGCTAACAAAAAAGTTTATTTCCACCCCTTGTTCTTCAGGCAAATGGCATCAAACTATGCATACAATTTAAAGTGATATTCTATCTAAAGGCATTTTTTAAACGCCACTACAATTCTAACTTATTTCTGATTATTTGCAGATGATGGGTGTAACGACACATATGCAAGTTGCCATTTAGTTGTCCAAGCTAGGCTGTGTCGCTTTAGATATTACCAGAAGGTCTGTTGTGACTCTTGTGTTGAGAGTGGTCAACTTAATCAACTTAATCGGTAGTGGTGAAGTACAGTTAATTCGTGTAGATATTGAAAAGCAGTGGAAAATAAACACTAGTGAAATATTCTTCATGGAGGAATAATGTTGACATATCGGTGCTACCTGTATAGAGGGAAAAATATTTGGAGACCCAGAGCTGGATTTATAATGATGTAAACAAGTCAACTTCTTTATTCCATCCTTTCCCAGCATTTATTGGAAATCTGTAGACCTTTTTCTAGCATTCTGGTGTAGATTATATCTTTCTCTATTTATTTGAATTGGTTTCATTATTATTTCCAAAAATTTTAAAGTTAAATATAGAGTCCCTGGTGAATTAAATGATTGATGGAAAATACTTAGCAGTCATCAATAGAGACAGATTGCCAATATATACTGAAGGTTAGTTTAAATGCCTACATAACACAGGCTGTCATAGCTAATCTGTGTCCATTATTTAAAGTCCAACCTTGACATGCAGCGCTACATAGTATGAGTTCTGTTATTGCCAAACGCTTTTGAACCGAAGATCAATTTGGCCCATATACCAGGACAGCAATTACACACTATGTAGTCTCGGACAAAATCTTAGTTTTGTTCACAAACTTTATTAAATTTTCCATGTCAAAAACACTAAATAAATGTGTTTTGATATAAATAAAGAAATTGTTAGCTTTATTAATGTCTTAATCCATCAGCTCAGCTGAATTTGAGGTTTATAAAAGTCGTCAGCAAACCAAGTACCACCACAGTTGTCCACTCTGAAGACTGAATATCAGTGGGCTTTTCTACGGTAGATTTTTTCCAAAATTCTCCAGTGTCTTGAGGGGGAACTCTTCACATGCAGCATGAGCCTAAAAAAAAAAAATCCATTATGACCACAGATTTCATGGTCTTGTTAATTTCAATTACCCTTGGAAAATGAATCGTACTCTGGTAAAGACAGCTTGAAACATAGCTTCTGGGATAGGCTTCCCAAGAGCAGTATATTTTAATTATGGTAATACTGCTTTTACTTAACTGTGGAGCAAAATACATTTTATCTATGCTATTATACAGCACCAACCATGTGGCTCTAAAGTCTTAAAAAAAGCAATTTCCTGATATGGTGTAGAGTTATCTTTGTTAGCATTAAATACACGCTCTATGGAGGGAGGAACCACTGGCATCAATCACAAAATGACCGGGATCATTTTGCCATGATTGGTGTTTAACGTCGTACTCAAGGGTATTTCACTTATATGATGACGGACACAAATAAATCTGCTTTCCGTTTATACCCTTTAGCTCTGGGAACACCAGGGCAATGGAAAGCAACCTCTTTTCTTGCCTCTTACGATATCGACCGAGGGAGTATTCTGCAGGGCCATGGCCCACCCGCACCCTCACGGGGCCATGGAGAGCACCAGAGTCCAGGAAACTCACAAACACAATGTTTTGTAATGATATTTGGGGTTGGTCAGTCATGTAAGATATGATGTGAATGTGTTAGGTTTAGTACTAACCCTAACCCAGTCTGCCTTGAAAAGCTTGGTGGCTTAGGAAATGAACCACCTGCTCAAGAATGAGGAAGTCTATTAGGAATGACTGTATTATAAACCAACACCCTTCAAATGGTAATTCAATTGAAATTTTTCCACATCAAAAATATAATATATAATTATTCGGTTTCCACTGGAATACACCTAAATGTTCGTACTGAATATAAAACCTTAGGTGGACTATTTTTACCAGATAAATTAAGTCCAAATTCTTTAAGTTTAAATAGAATAAAGTTACATTTAGTGACCCCACAATAAATGTGGTATATAAAGTCAACCATACATAAGATTCGAATACCACAGAAAATGTATTATAATTGTTTTGTTGTATCATTTGACTCCGACTCTGTTTCTTGGGCCTGAAGATTGTTACAGCTTGACAGTCAAATGGGTAAAACAAACCTCCCTCGACGAACATTAAGACAATTGCTTTGCCACCAGAATCTCACTAATAATTATAATTCCTTTCTTTATAGACTTTGATTGATTGAGGTTTTATGCCATGCTTGAGGTTATTTCACTTGTATGACAGAGGTGTATTAGAACAATAATTAGCACAACCAAGATGTGAAGCTATTCAATAATGTTGGAAAGTTCATTTCCCCCCAATGCTAAATAAAAGCATTGCTACTGCCCTTGGGCTGACTTAAGATTGGTTCCCTACATAGATATTTTTCAGACACGTCACCCAGTTAAAAGGCCACAGCTTAAGATGCCGTCAGAAACATTCCTAATGATGGGAACCTGTTCTGGGCATCCTGGGAATACCATCCATTTTTGTCAGTGGATCAAAACAAAGAGATTTGTATTTATAACCTCTGATCAATGAATAGATCACTTTAAAAAGGAACAAGAAAATAGTGAAATTTGACTTACCATTGTTATTTCAGACACATGATCCAGGATAACTTTCTCAGTTGCTAGAAATTTTTGTCTGCGAGCATCTACTGCTTCTCTGAGATGTTTGTGTTCCTCTTCGAGAGCTTCTGCTAATTTTTTAAGTCTATCTCGATGTTTTAATTTTAAGGGGTATAAATGTGCTCTTAAATCCTCCTTTGCGTTTCCTGATGGACGCCTAAAAGACCAATAACATTTGAATCAAATTAATCTGAATACATGAACTGCAGTTAATATTTTGTGGCATGATTCTAATCAAATTTTTTTTAAAATGAGACACCATTTGCTAGTTTAAGGACTATTCTACTTTGTCAGCTCATTAATGTGTCTTATCTTTATTGATACATGTAAATAAACCATTTTTTCAGATTTACTCATTTTGCAATATTTATCATAAATAATTATTGGATTGGCACCACATTGAGCGGATATTTTGCTAATAACAGATTGTCCACTTCTTACATTGACTCGCTTATTAAATATAGAGGTTAAACCTTGTATAAACCACCCCTTAGAGAATATATACTTGTGAATGGTACATGATAGGTTTATCTAAGGATTTTTTCCTTGTGGTGCAGAATTCTGATTTGCACTGCCTGGGAAAGATCTGAGGGCATCAAGTTCCACGGGTTAAGCGAACTGAATGCTAATTAAGTTACATCATCTAAGATAGTAGTGGCAGTCAGTATTGGTCCTATTGGTTTGTTTGAATCCAGGTTCAACCTTCTAAGACATTAGGCTAGTTCACAGTGGAAAAAAAAGGGAGGTAATAAATGTCCCGGTACACAAGACCAGCACAGGATTTACATTACACATGGCATAATATAAACAGTCTTCAAATTAAGTGCTAAATTCCTATACAAATCTGTGAAGGATTTGGTATATTAAATTTCAGAAAAATTCCCTCAATATATTTAATTATAGAAGCCTATAAGCTTACATGGCCAAGGCTGATGCCAGGGGTACCCCATAAGCTCACCTTACTTCGTACAGGCAACCAAACTGACAAAATATAGCATTTGAAGTGAAAATGTCCAGAAATTGTTAAGTTAACAGTTGTCACAGTGAACAACTGGACTGTCACCAACAACCTTTGAGATTCTTTACAGACGAACCGTAGGAACTGAATTCCTAAAAAAGTTTCCAAGCTCAGCCAGAAAAAATTCAGACTTCGAGATAACCTTGTCATAGTGTTTGCCATGTAAAACCTCATAGATTCATATGACAGCTTTGGTCATGATTAACCTTTAATATTGGAGAAAAAAAAAAATTGGACTTACCATGCTATACTCTCCTTATCTGCAGTCTGATTCAGATCCTCCAGTTGGCTCATGTATCCCATTAAATTCTCTTCATTATATAACTTTGTGATTTCTACCTGCAAAACATTGATTGATTGATTGATCACTGTTTCACTCAGTGCTATTTCACTTATATGCTGGTGTTGACACTAGAACAACCATGATGTGAAGTATTTCCATAATGTTGGAAAGTAAATTTTACACCAGTGTTAAGTAAAGACAGTATTGCAACATATATTCTTCAAACAAACTGCCTTTAGTCAGAGGGTCACTTCACTACAAAGATATTGTTCTTATAAAAGAAGATTGACATAATTTTGGAACTTAAAAAGATTTCAAGAATGTTTGTCTGATTGGTGGTTAAAGTTATACTCAAGGTTATTTCACTTAACTGATGACAGATTTTCCACTTCACATTGTTACATGACTATTATGGTGGAAAACCAGGATGAAACATCTGAAAACTACCCTGGCGATGTCATAGCCACACCGTAACACTCACTCATATAATTTATGGTCGAAAGACTTGATCTCATGAATAGTACATTGAATTAGGATCAGTAAGCGCTAATGCTTACCACTAAGCAGGCCCATTTCACTCAAAATGTTTTTTTGAATCTCACAAAGAAGTGTTCAACCAACCTCTCAGCCAAAAATTATCTTTTTAACACAGTTAGGGAAAAAATGGGTGGCAAATTCGAGAGAAAAATGGTGGATATTACACTTCACTTCCTGATCGGTTTTACTTTTACAATCAGTTATGTTCATTTTCTAATACTTCCACTGTCACTTCTAAAATTGACTTTTTCATTTCTCAGACAAATAAAATTACATAGTTTGTACCTCATTGATGATGTTTCAATCTAAATCAAAGCAATTCCATTCATGCAGCAAAACATGCCATATATGCATGTGAAAGTATATAGAAAGGAAAAAAACATTTGGAACAAATTTTTTTGAAACAGGAGCAGACCCTCCAAAGGGCAAGAAATGGCCAATCACCATCACCTTATAGCGAGTCGCAGAGTCCTGATAACCCAACACCTCAAACAATGGTTGTCATTGAGTTATGTAAATAATGTTGTAACCCCTTTGTGAAGCCACAGGGGTGGAAATTAAGCCGGCATGTGGGCCAAAACCTGGTAGATTTTGCGTTGGGCCTCTAAATGTACACACCTGCAGGCCCGATTGCCTGGTAGATTTTATAACCATAATATGTGTAATCCATTGAGCCTGTAGGCCTACTTTGTTTTACAGCTCGATCAAGAACAATCTCTAGTTGAGCTGAAGCAAACTGCACACTTGATGAAATAATTTTTGATGTGACAAATTAAGACTCTCTTGATAGATGATTGTAAAATTGTGTCCTTTAATGTTTGACAAAGCACCAAGGTTAAAAATCATCAAGCTTTAAGAATATCAATCTTGGGTTGGACCCATAAGATGTTTGATTGGCCTGTAAATATGGAAGTTTGAACAAAGCGTTATGGCTGACTTGGAACCTGTAGGCCCGGTTAGTCTGCTCACTAAAAAATAAATTTCCACCGCTGAAACTGGCACCTGAAGTGGAAGAAAATTTTTATAAATGTCAATTCCGAATGAGAAAATTCTTACATTGATAGAGTTTTCCAATTGCTGATGAAACTGTTGATGAATCCTTTTCAAAGCTTTGGGGTATTCTTTCATCAGAGGTTGAAAGCTGAAGGCAAACACACTAAACCTAACAAAGATAAAAAAAAATCATCAAGCTTTTGAAGGTTTTCAATTTGCTGGACCCTGGTTTCAGATTGATTGATTGAGTATTTCACTTATGGCAATGTTACAGTGTAAGCTTATTCCAACAATAATTGATTTTTGATTCAGGGTTGATTTTGAATAAAGTGATATAATAATTATTTTTCAAAGCCCATAATGATGGGAAGGTACAAATATAAGTACATATATTTCTGATAGAGATAATGTAATTTATGTTTCTTTGTTTGATTGGGATTTAACGTCGTACTCAAGGGTATTTTATTTATATGACGAAGGATTGTCCACTTCACATTGCACCTTGCATAATTACGGTGCAATGTAATAATGCGATAAGCAGGGCGCAACCTTCTGTACAGTTACATCATTAAAATAAAGCCAAATTCAACTATAATGTCCTATTTATGCCCATAGTCTATGTAACACTATATACAGGCTTTTTCTGTAATGTAAGCTAGATGAATGCCATTTTTTACATGAATCCTATCCGACTATCTGCTAGAAATCGCCCAGCACATTGCCATGCTGTCGGATTTCATAAATGTAAGAATTCTGAAGCCTGTAAGGTAGGCTACGGGGACATTATTATTGGATTTTTTAAAAATAATCTAACTGTATGGAATGTGGCACCCCGCTTATGCAGTACGGGGTGGCAACACAGTAGTGAGGGGAAGTTCTCACTGTCATGTTAAGACGGCTTCATGTAGGTGAGTTCTGCATCTCTGATCGTCTATCATATCACGAAGCCTTAGTGCCTACACAGTACATGTATCTAGTAGGACGTCATTTAAGGCTTAGGCTAGATCTACTTTAACTAGGATCTACTTTAACATGGCACTGGCAGAAGAAACAAACCTTCCAGCCGAAAGACATTTCTTTGTCGTCATAGAGATAGCTTGTCGAAGCAAGGCCATGCGGTTGCCCTCAGTGTTCTCGGTGTCATTGTTTGCATCTTCTTTTTGAGCTTCGTCTTTCATTTGGTCAGCAGGAACTTCGGTCGTCATTTTTGAAAATGCCGCGCTGAGTTCTGACTGAAAGATTTACTAAACTGGAACACTTGAATTATGACTCTATATATCTCGTGCGGTTGAAATTTTATCTACGCCATTCATTCATGACATTGCATATTAATTTTCCAAATCACATCAACTAAATGTGAGCACAAACAACATATGAAGGCGCTCCGATAAGCTGTACCAAAACAATTTTTCGCGGTTTTGATAAAAGCCAGACTATAATAGGCACCGTGCAAATAGGCGCACTTGGACTAAATATAATAAAATATTGGTTCACAAACTTAAGATATGGATTGATAACAACAAAAAGAAAATTGTTGATTCTCAATTATTATCATTATTGAAAAAACAATTCCATGTGTGCTGTATTCAAATGTCCCAAAAAGAAATAATTATATTTGTCCGTTCCTATCAACTGGTCGAGATTTTTAAGCACCCAATTCTGCAAGAAAGATGAAGAAATGAAAGTGATGGTTATTATTAGGTCGAACACATGTTTACATGGGTATGCAAACTTGATGATATAGATGCATGCTCAAGCTTGACATGTGTGGGATTGCTGTATATTGCAACTAGATATGGAGTGGTATAGGGGTTATTAAATACAAATTAAGACAGAGCTTATTTAAAGTTGGATCTTGATGATGCGGCTTGGTGTTTCCGACATCGGAGATGGTTTTGGCTTTCATGTCAACGTGGCCAACTGGAGCTGCTTGAAGTTGAACCAAAAGCACTGGTTTGTTTAGACCCCAACATCCAAGCTATGGTTATGATGCTATTGATGAATTTGAAAGTATAAAAGTAAAACTAATAATAAAATAATAAGAATAAAAAATAAAATAAAATACTAACCTAAATTTAAATTTTAAAAAGTACTAGGTCTAGATTATTATTGTTTGCATTGAAAATATTAAATTTAGTTTGTATGTATATAGTAACAATAAAAAGTCCTCCCTGAGGTGTAGTTTTTGTTCAGCTTTGGCCTGTGGGCACCCATCTTCTCATAGTGCCCGCGTCAGTGGTAGCAAGTGCGCCTCCTAAACTGAACCTGCTTTTGATTTTACCATTCACAGGATCAAGTCTGCCTGTCAACCATCAGGTATTTGAACGAGTCACATGTTGTGGCTCTGGCAGTCGCAAGGGTGGTTTTTATGAGGTTTCCTCCCAGTTTTCCACCACAATAAAGCTGTGTAAAGTGGACAATGCGTCGTCATATAAGAGAAATACCCTTGAGTTTGATATTAAACACCAATCAAGCAAACAAACAAACCTTCTCATAGTTTTATCTTACTGATTTCACTTTTCCTTATTTATTTCATTTACCCTTGTTTGTTTCAGATAACAAAGGTTATATCAGTTAAGTCCAGGATGTCCCCCAAAATTTGATGCATTGAATACGATGGTTTATGAAGTGGAGTTTTAGATGAACAATTCACAACAATGAGGTTCCCGAAAGTTCATTGTATTTTGATTGTGGCTGTGATAGTCAACCTGACAGTGTTAATCTATCTCTACCATATGCACGAATCAATGTCCGCTAGCTCTTCATCTGATTCCAAGGTCAAGCGTGGCTTCAATAAACTCGTTAGCCGACTTAAATCAGGTGTAAAAGTTGAAGACCTTGTAACTGTAGTGTTAAGAGATTTTGAAGATTATGAAAATGATTTGGAGAATGTTGTATCTCATTTAGTTAAAGTTGTGCCAAATATTGCTGTCGTAGCCATCGCTGATAGACTGCCATATCCTCCCGTAAAGTTCCCCAAATCGTACAACATTGTTCTTCTTACGAATATGCTCAACCCAACAAAGTCTTTATCCAGTTATCGTCCAGAAAAATATATTACCACTGAGTTTGTACTTGTTTTGCCTGACACCGCTCTAGTGGACTCGACGGACATCATGAAAAGGTTATTACGGTATCTTAAGACGGAGGCAGACGAAGATATCAGGTCTGTGTCTGTACAGGTGGGCAAAGAAGCAGCTATATGCCAGAGTATGGTCGTGGATGTCAAGCGCTGGACGTTAAAACAACATGATCCACCAGCCCAGGAAGGAGTAGAATGTAATGGTGTGGGCGGACTGCATGCGCTCATGGTCAGGACTCAAGATTTCCTTAGCCTCTCCGCACCATTTATGAGGCCTCATTTAGAGTCTTTACATCTTCAGTTCTCTGCCAGGGGCTGGGAAACACACCTTCTAAAGGCCGTTAAAATACCCACATCTAAAACCTTATTTAAAGAACCACATAATTTATGGGAGCATCGTTTTCGGCAATCTGAGAGACGCAAACAGATGTACAAAGCCATGGGGATAAAGTTAATTCAGCATGCTGACGGTGAGAAAGAATGGATGGGGTGTGAAAAAGCTACAGCTAGATGCTTCGGAACCGTAATAAATGATATGCCGAGTTATATTCACCAGGGTAGATGGACTCCACCATGTTGTTTGAAAGCTCTTCGGGAAACTGTTAAGTACCTATTTGATATTCTTGATGAGTGTGAAGTACGTTACTGGCTTGAAGGCGGAAGTCTTTTAGGCGCCATGCGGCATAAAGATATTATTCCTTGGGATTACGATGTTGATGTTGGTATATATAAAGAAGACATTGCTAAGTGTGAGCCTTTATCTCAGAGTGCCAAAGAATCCTTCATCGATGAGCAAGGATATAAATGGGAAGCCGCAATAGAGGGTGGCTTCCTTCGAGTGCAATATAGTGACTACAACCATATGCATGTGGATATATTCCCATTTTACCCTAAGTCCAATGGGACCATGACTAAAGATACGTGGATCAAGGGACATAAGCAGGACACCGAATTTCCTGAGAAATACCTCAAACCTTTAGAAAAGATGCAGTTTGCAGGAGTTGAGGCCCCTGTACCAAATCATGCAAAAGAGTTCTTAGAGTTTAAGTTTGGAACTGGTGTAATAGAAAACCCAAAATTTCCTAATGGGCAAAATATAACAATTGGGATTTAATCAAAATCATACAATGCACAGTGATTTTCACAAAGATGTTAATGTGTCCTATATACAGAGTTAACACATGTGTTGATAGCAGTCAAATATCACATACCAGGTCCATTGGCTGCTTAAGATTGAATAAAATAATACATTTTGCTAAAACAATATTTAATATTCATTTGCAAATTTACTTTTCAATCCCCCAAAATATTATATTTTGTTTAGATAAACTTGGTTTCACAAGAAATTGATTTCTGTGAACCTCTTATTATGGCTTTCAAAAACAGCTTGTCACAGCGTACTTTAATTAATGTAGAATTTAGGACTGTTTATGCACCGCAGCCAAACAAATTTACTGTCCGATTTTAATTACAAGACTTATAAAGCATCAAAGCTGAATAAAGTTCAAAAATTGAAGTTGCCATTTTTATCATATCTTAAAGACATTGCACTATTTATCTACACAAATTTCAAGGATTGCATAAGGCGTATGTCTTTATTTTTGAAGGTTAAATTTAATGTCATAATTCAATAACAATAAAATCAGGAGGCCAATTAAATACAGGAGCAGATCAGAAAAATAGTATTAAAATGTCTTTAAATGAAGAACCCTTTATGATACGGATTTGTAATTAATACTGTAGTTTACTTTTATGAAGACATTTAAAGTTTGACAAAACAGGGATATTTGGATGAATAGATAAAAAGTTGTAAAATCACATCGGAACGGAATTCTTCAGCATGTAAAACCCATACCACAACATTATTCAACCATTACTACTTAACTGGCCGGGATAGCTCATATAGCAACCTATTCTTCTCACAATCCAATGGTCAACAAGTCGATCCTTCCTAGATAAATTTATTTTTCTATTTATTTTTTTTCCATTTCTGTTAAAGGTGCAGTGATATAGAGAAATAAAGTTTTAATTTTTTCATAGAAAAGATCTTGAATTTTAAAGCCATATAACCGTTTATACGGTTATAACCTCTAGTTCATTACTTTTGTTGTTTTTGTTTTTTGTATTTTTTGTTGGAAGTTAAAGGAATTCTTTTAAAATAAATTCTTGTAAAATAAATTCTTTTAATGTCAAAAAACAATTGAAGTTAGACAGAGGTTTTTTTTTCCGATAAACACATGGCCCCCAAAATAAAAGAAGCCCAATTTAACGCTAATTAAAATCAAGTCAAATGGGTGTAGAAGCCCCTGATTATGGTTTGATGAATTTGAGATTTAGGAACCTAAAATATTCTAGAACCATACTCTTTTCCCTCCTTTTGACATGTGAATGATCTGTCTCAATCTTTCCACCCATGGTGTAACTTCCACTCGTCGCTTAGAACTTCTCAAAGCATCTGATAATAAATCCGGAAAATTTTTTGAGATAACATTACGTTTTGGTTTGCGGTTTAACTCTGCTTTGCTGATTTTTAAAAATAAATGGGCATTTATGAAAAAAAATGAAAGTAAAATGGTTTTTTAACACAAACTGCATTGATGATCCCATTGACAAAATATGTCAAAATCAGAAACAAAATGCAAATTTAGACCAACACTGCAAAAAATTCGGAAATCCTATAAATTTGTCGTCCCTTAAGTTTGCAAGCAGCATAACAAAGACCCTGTTCGGTCATTCCTATCAACACTCTGCTTATTACATATTCAACCAAACTCAACCAAGATTTATATACAACTTTATCATAGTATTTATATTTTATTTCCTTTTATGATCTCCTATGTGCCAAATATTTTTAACTTTCTAACAAAAATAGCCTGCCATTTAAACTTTTTGGAATATTTTATAATCTTCCTTTATAAAATGGAACACATATATGAATGCTCACTAGCAAAATTATATTTCATGAAAGTTGAGTATAATAATTCAACTGTCTGATCATTATGATTTATATATTGTCAATTTCTATGTTATATACACACATTGCACCATTTTATCAGGAAATAAACATCCATTTAACCATACATGTGGGAGTTTTACGTTTTTCTGTACAGGGGCCCCGCGAGGGAGCGGGTGGGCCATGGTCCTTCAGAATACTGAAGCAGATTTGCTTTTTGATGTTTTGTATTTGTGTCCGTCGTCATGTAAAAGAAATACCCTTGAGTATGACGTTAAACACCAATCAAACAAACAAACTTGTTTACAGGGAATGATTGGCCTTGTTTTTGTTTCCTTCCAGTGGTGTTCCTCTGGTAGCACATTACAACCTCCCTTGAGTGACGTTAAAAAACAATCAAACAAACAAACAAACCCAATGAAACAAACAGGGTTCATGTTTACCATGTTAAAGCCATATTCATATACTATGGTTAAGTAATAGATTCAGTTGAATTTGATTTAAGCAATGGCTTTTCACATTATGTGATTGGGGGATATATTGGTAAGCTTGCTGCGTGATAGACTAGTGTTCAAAGGCATGTTCAGAGGTATTTAATTTGCACGCTGTGTACTCATTTGAAACATTTATCAGCCACACAAGCAAGGATAAAGACTAAAATCAAAAGTATGGTGACAAAAATGGTCATTTTGCTACTTTTTATACGCCCGTAATTTGACGAGACATATTATTTTATGGGGTTGTCTGTCCATCCATCGGTCAACTTTTTGGTTTCCGGACGTTAACTTGAAAACTGCTTATTGGAATTCAAATCAAACTAAGTGTGATTGTTCCATGTGACAAGACGTCGCTTGGCATAAGTTTTGGCATATGTCGAACAACAGGTGGCGCCACCTGCTGGCAATCTAAATTCCGGTCCTGTATATTAATTTGAAAACTTTTCATGCAATTCAAATCAAACTTAGTATTAGTGTTCAATGTAACAAGACGTCACATGGGATTGATTTTGGCATGTGTTGACTTACAGGTGGCACCACCTGGTGGCAAAGTCAAAATTAGGTTTCTGTTAACTTTAAAACTTCTAGTCGAATTCAAATCTAACTAAGTGTGATTGTCCCATGTGGCAAGACGTCACTTGGAATTAGTTTTGGCATATGTTGGACTACAGGTGGCAAGGTCTAAATTTTGGTTCTGTATAATTTGAACACTTCTTGTGCAATTTAAATCAAACTTAGTATGGGTGTTCCATGTGATAAAACGTAACTTGGGATTGATTTTGGCGTGTGGCACCACCTGTTGGTATAAATTTGGTTTCTGTATGTTTACTTAAAAACTTCTGATGGAATTCTGGCCCTTGAGGGAGCGGGTGGGTCATGGCCCTGGAGAATACTCCCTTGCTCGATTGTAAGAGATGAGAAACGAGGTTGCTTTCTGTTGCCTTGGTATTCGCAGAGCTAAAGGGTAACGGAAG